>KN503693.1:0-19764 GCA_000787155.1 Scartelaos histophorus | reverse complement strand
TTCCTGCTTTTAGTTCATCGTGTCTTGATTATTCTAGTCCAAACGTGTTTTAGCCCAAACTGAGCCACACTCTGGTGCCGGGCTGATAACAGAACCCCCAGAACGCCCCACATCAGTGCGCTTCTTTCATCCCTGCACTGGCTTCTGTAAAGGTCAGGATTGATTTGAAAATTGTAGTTATTAGTTTCAGAGCACTCCCCGAGCAGACCGCAGTGCATCCTGGACCTTTTAAACCCATTTCTCCTCTGGACAGTCCGTCTACTCCCCCACTAGAACCTGCTGTGGTCTGAAAAACAGGTTTAAAACTCAGGGGGACGTGTCGTTTCAGGCTGTGACCCCAAAATGATGGAAGACTCCGCCCCTTTCTCTTTGTGTGACCGACTCTGTGGATCTTTAAAAAAACATCTGAAGACTTCCCTGTCTAGAGAAGCTTTTGGGTGAGTCCTATAACCCTGTTTTACTTTTAGTTGTTTTTTAGTTTTGCTGCTCTGTAAAGCACCCTGTGATTTTAATCTGTGAAAAGCGCTCTATGAATAAAGTTTACTTACTTAAACATTAGGGAGCACTTGCGGGTGCACTACTGCGTCTCTGTGTGTTTAATATGGTGAAACTTGCTGCTATTTTCTTATTTCTCAATATAAAAAATCCAAACCAACTCTATTTTCTAAAACACATGCACAGTGATGAAACGTTTTGGTGAAGCTCTGCACTGCACTGATTCTTATGGGAAAATGCTCTAGTGTCCAGTCCCAACATGGCGGCCGCACCATAACCTCCCAACACATCTCAAATCTTAAAATCTTTAAGTTTTCTAGTGGAGGCTCTGTCAAATGCTTTTCTTCTTGTTCTTGCTTTGTCAGGAATGTTCCACAGTATGGCATTAAACCTTTCTATCTCCATGGAGACCAAACCAGACCAAGTTACAGGTCAGATCTGTGCAGAGGTGACGCCGCGCACAGTGAGAATGTTGTTTTTCTTTGTATTTCTGAGCTTTAAAACCACTT
The DNA here is from genome assembly GCA_000787155.1 of Scartelaos histophorus. NCBI lineage: Eukaryota > Metazoa > Chordata > Actinopteri > Gobiiformes > Gobiidae > Scartelaos > Scartelaos histophorus. The sequence continues at coordinate 18,760 of KN503693.1, read as the reverse complement.
GTAATTGAATAAATGTAAAGTAGAGCTGTTTAATGTCACACTGTGGAACATTATAAGCAGAAGAATGACGTGTCCATAGAAACAAGCAGGTGACAGACCCCCAACGGAAAAGTTACTCAATGCACTTAAATGATACTGGACAAATGCAGCACAAATAAAGCCGAGAGTTTGACAGTGAAATATTATTTGTATCATTAACTTCCATAAATCGTGCACAGCTGCATTCCTGGAATAGAGAGAAAGAAGGAAGGAAGGAATTAATAAAAAGAGAAGAAGAAGAGAGAAAGGAAGAAAGGGAAGAAGGGAAGAAGGGGAGAGACGAAGAAGGGAGAAAACGAGAAAGAAAAAGGAGAAAGGAAGAGAGAGAAGAGAAGTGATGGAGAATAAAAGAGAGAAGAACGGAAAAAGCAGGAATAAGAAAGGAAGGTAGAGAAGGAGAGAGTAAGAATTAAAAAGAGTTAGAGCAGAAAGAGGAAGAAAGAAGAGAGGAAGAATAGAAGAAAGGGAAAAGGAAGAAGAGAAGCAAATGGGGTGAGGAGAGAGAGAAAAGAGAGGATTGAATGACGATATCAGGGTGGGAGAGAGAGATAAGAAAAGAATAAAAGAGGGATAAAAAGGAAAGAATGGAATAGAGAGAGAAATAACAAAAAAGAGATGGAGAGGAGCACAAAAGAGAAAAGAAGACGATATTGAAGGAGAGAGAGACTGAAAACAGGAGATGGAGAGAAAGAGGGGAGACTTCCATAAATCGTGCACAGCTGCATTCCTGGAATAGAGAGAAAGAAGGAAGGAAGGAATTAATAAAAAGAGAAGAAGAAGAGAGAAAGGAAGAAAGGGAAGAAGGGAAGAAGGGGAGAGACAGACAAAAGAAGAAGGGAGAAAACGAGAAAGAAAAAGGAGAAAGGAAGAGAGAGAAGAGAAGTGATGGAGAATAAAAGAGAGAAGAACGGAAAAAGCAGGAATAAGAAAGGAAGGTAGAGAAGGAGAGAGTAAGAATTAAAAAGAGTTAGAGCAGAAAGAGGAAGAAAGAAGAGAGGAAGAATAGAAGAAAGGGAAAAGGAAGAAGAGAAGCAAATGGGGTGAGGAGAGAGAGAAAAGAGAGGATTGAATGACGATATCAGGGTGGGAGAGAGAGATAAGAAAAGAATAAAAGAGGGATAAAAAGGAAAGAATGGAATAGAGAGAGAAATAACAAAAAAGAGATGGAGAGGAGCACAAAAGAGAAAAGACGATATTGAAGAAGAGAGAGACTGAAAACAGGAGATGGAGAGAAAGAGGGGAGTGACAGAACTCGAAAAGGAAGAGAGAAAAAATAAAGTGGACGGGAAGAGAAAAAAAGAGCAGAGGTAGGGAGGTAGAGATAGAAAAGGAGAGAAAGATGAGAGTGAAAAGAAGAGAATATGGAGGAAGGGAAAGAAGGGGAGTGAGAGACAAAAGGAGAGAGTTAGAGAAAGAAGGAGAGAGATAAGGATGGAGAGATGGAGAGAGGGGTGGAGAGAGAGATAGTTTCAGAGGGAGCTGTCAGGAGGATGGACTTTATAAGGGCCCTGAGCTAAAGCAGACGAGTCAGAGCGAGGCCGAGCGAGCAGACACGCCGGCCACTTTATTAGGTACAGCAGAGAAAATGGAATCTTCCCTCAGCGCGTCAGATTTTATATGAACTTTATTCTGCCGGCTCCACGCTGTTGCTAGGGAACGGTCCAATCGAGGTTTGTTCTACTGTGATGAGGCTGGAGTTGGTTTTTCACATTGTTAAAGCTGCACTGTGTAACTTTTCTGCTGGAGGCTCCAACGGACACTTCAGTTTCATATGGTGATGTGCACATGGATGTAGGAGAGTGCACGTGAATGTAAGAGAGTGCATGTGAATGTAAGAGAGTGCACGTGAATGTAGAAGAGTGCACGTGAATACAGGAGAGTGCACGTGAATGTAGAAGAGTGCACGTGAATGTAGAAGAGTGCATGTGGATGTAGGAGAGTGCACGTGGATGTAGGAGAGTGCACGTGAACGTAGAAGAGTGCACGTGGATGTAGGAGAGTGCACGTGGATGTAGGAGAGTGCACGTGAATGTAGAAGAGTGCACGTGAATGTAGAAGAGTGCATGTGAAGACAGGAGCGTGCACGTGGATGTATGACATCTCCATGGAAACAATTAAAATAGGAATACCTGTTCCAGAAAAGTTCCACAGTGTCTTTACTGTAGTGTAGTGTTGTATTGTGTTGTGTAATGTAGTGTAGTGTTGTATTGTGTTGTGTAATGTAGTCTAGTGTTGTGTAGTGTAGTGTAGTGTTGTATAGTGTAGTGTAGTGAAATGTAGTGTAATGTTGTATAGCGTAGTGTAGTGTAATGTATGGCAATGCAGTTTAGTGTTGTATAGTGTAGTGTAGTGTAATGTAGTGTAGTGTTGTGTAGTGTAGCATAGTGTTGTACTATAGTGTAGTGTCATGTAGTATTGTATAGTGTAGTGTAATGTAGTGTAGTGTTGTATAGCGTTGTGTAATATAGTGTAATGTTGTGTAGTGTAATGTAGTGTTGTATAGTGTTGTGTAATGTAGTGTAGTTTTGTGTAGTGTAATGTAGTGTAGTATAGTGTTGAATAGTGAAAGGTAGAGTTGTATTCTGTTGTGTAATGTAGTGTTGTATAGTGTTGTGTAATGTAGTGTAGTGTTGTATAGTGTAGTTAGTGTCATGTAGTGTAGTGTAGTATATGTAGTGTAATGTAGTGTAGTGTAATGTAGTGTTGTATAGTGTTGTGTAATGTAGTGTAGAGTTGTATTCTGTTGTGTAATGTAGTGTTGTGTAATGTAGTGTAGTGTTGTATAGTGTAGTTAGTGTCATGTAGTGTAGTGTAGTGTTGTATAGTGTAGTTAGTGTCTTGTAGTGTAGTATAGTGTAGTGTAATGTAGTGTTGTGTAGTGTAATGTAGTGTAGTATTGTAGTGGCTTGTGTCCGTCTGCTGTGTGCCCCTCAGAGCACATGTGTACTGTAGTGTAGTGTAGTGTTGTGTAGTGTTGTGTAGTGTGACTCATGTGCATCTGTTGTGTGCTCTCATGCTCACATGTGTAGTGCAGTGTAGTGTAGTGGAGTGTTGTAGTGACTTGTGTGCGTCTGTTGTGTGCGCTCATGCTCACATGTGTAGTGTTGTGCAATGTTGTCTAGTGTAGTGTTGGAGTGACTCGTGTGTCTGTTGTGTGCTCTCATGCTCACATGTGTAGTGTAGTGTTGTGTATTGTTGTAGTAATTCGTGTGCGTCTGTTGTGTGCTCTCATGCTCACATGTGTATTGTACTGTACTGTAGTGCTGTGTAGTGTTGTGTAGTGTTGTAGTAATTTGTGTGCGTCTGTTGTGTGCTCTCATGCTCACATACTGATAAAGTCGTTAGAATAATGAGCCTATCACAGGTATCAGTGTCCACGCCTCACCTACTGTAACACAACCTGACATGTGCATTATTCACGAGAGTGCATGGAGGAGCGCGCACGAGGATGTAGGAGCGTGCACGAGCATGTAGGAGCGTGCATGTGGGTGTAGGAGTGTATGTAAATCGTTTCTGTGTCGTTTGTAGAGTAAAAAGTTGTGTTTGTGCTGCTTTAGTTTTGGAGACATTAATGATTCTTTTATAGGTGATATTGGGGTCAGCAGCCCCCAGGATGCTCCAAAACACCCAAAATGGAGTCAACCTTTTGTGCTTCTTTTGTGCTGTTTTGCCAAACTTCCAAAATTTGGTTTGTGTTATTCTGGTTCTTGAGACATTAACAGTTTTATTTTCGGCCAATGACGCCATCCATCCCTTCAAATTGTTAAATAGCCTCAAAACAGGCAGAAAATGATATGAGTCACTTGTATTTCGTTTGTGCTGTTTTGTGCTGTGACAGTTTTCTTTTGTGTGAGTATATTTCTACAGCGATTAATTGTTTTGTTTGCAGAAATGATATAAGGTAATTTCCGCTCAGCTGACGTAAGCAAAACTCCGCAAAACTAGTAAAGCTAAACAATCTCAGGCTGTGGAAATGTCTTTAGTAACTTGCTTTCGATTCATATTTTATATAATAATACAGACTTTTTTAACAAAACTTTTGCAGCATAAAACAGCACAATTGAAGCACAAACGACTGACACCATTTTGGGTGTTTTAAAGCATTTTGAAGCTTCCTGGGACCTGGTGGACCCAAAGTTGACCTATAAAAGATCAGAAAATCATGTAATATCTCCAAATCTAAAGCAGCACAAATGAAAGTTCTTGCAGCACTAACAATTGACATAATTTTTATGTATGTTGCATGGGGGGGGCGACTTCACGGAGATTGCGCAGGCTTCTAACAGAGTGCATGTGAATGTAAGAGCGTGCCCTTGTACCCTTGGGCAAGACATTGGACCCATGTGAGTTATAATCTATGACATAACACCTCCTATGGACAGCTGCACATTACACTGTATAAATAAAGAAATAAAATTGAAAAAGGAAGTGCATACAGAGCGGTGGATGTGTTCCAGCAATACGGCATCTTGAAAATAAGTGATTAAAAATGAGTCACACAGGTACAAATCACTCCAAATACAACTTCAGACGCTTGGTGAGAAGAAAAATATAACTACAGCACAGTTAAAAGTTCTGGAAAGTCCACTCTGCAAAATAAGTCTGCTTTAATAACTGTATTCAGATGATATTTTTGTCACTTCTAACATCACTAGAATCACATAAATTGGCCGTGATGGGAACAGCGAGCGTGAGGTAAGAGCACAGCTGTGGTGCAGGGAGGATTCTGCAGATGATGAGCTCCTCTGAAGGTTCTTTCAGGTGCTCAGTGGTGAACAGCTGCGGGGATCAGAGGCTCGCGCTAACGCCGGCTAAATACAGACGCGCTTCAACTCGGCTAATGAGAACTCGGAGAGGCGGGCTAATTAGTGCGCTTCTGCTGCGAGACGAGAGATTATTGGAGCGTCTTGTCTAAGGGCACAACAACAGCACTTAAAACCGTTATCAGGGATCAAACGGCCAATGAGAGCATCTGAAGGAGCTCGTAGCACTTTGACATGTGTTGCCCAAGGACGCAAAGGCAGGACGAAGGCTAACGATGGTTGGGGGATTGAACAAAGCTTTTAACTTCGTACTTTTGCTCCAAACAAAGTCTAAATTCGCTCCATTTGAGAAGAGTATTTACGAACAACAGATGCGATCACAGATTTAAACTTCTTATACTTGATACTTTGAAGTGAGATCCCGCTGAGGGTGAACTACATGTATGTCTATGATGGAATGTTTAGGAGTTACCATGGCGACACGATGCACACGTTAGCAAACACTGCTAGTTTAAGTCTGAAAAACTCAAGAAAAAAATCCAAGATGTACTTAAAGAGCATATTTTCACGACTTGTTTTTAGGAGTCCGCCACCTATTCCGACATCCCTTCATTCCGATGTGTCCTTACTTAGATGTGCCAGTTTTTCAGCAACTTTTAGGATGACCATTCCGACACTTCATATACCTGCCTGCACACCCAAGTGCGTCTCTCACTGTTCTTCGATGTTCTTAATCTCAACAACTAACAAGTCACACACAAAACCGATACAAACATTAGCCAACTTCATGATGACAAATATTTTCTGAATATTTGAATATTAAAATATTGCTCTCTGATTAAGAGCTTTGCACCGACTGAAACATCTGATATATGGGAGAGAAAAGTATCATAGGCTATCGCATTCATATTATTCATGTCAGAAAAGAAGAATGTTTGAAAAATAGTAAAGTACCAACACAAAGAATAAAAAAAAAAAAGTCGAATTAGTGGGACGCTTGAAAAACAATAATTATGCTGCTACTCTGACAATTAGATATTGGAATTAAGTAACTTAAGTTTTTAACCAAATCCATTTAGGTATACTTTATTTTTCAACATGAAAAATAAAGGCTAAGAGTGAATAAAAACTGTGTGAACACAAAATGTAATGCGGTATTTTAAATCAGACCTGTTCACAATTCAAAATTTGAATTTTCACAGCTTTTAACTATGTTTTAGTTCCTTCTCAAATTCCTCCTGAACTTGTATTTGCAGTGATTTGTGCATTTTTGAGTCATCTTTAATTGCTTATTTTCAAAACGCCATTTTGCTGATCTATTCCCATTTTCTCTATCACCAGTACACGCCCACTGTGACGTACGCACTTTGTTCTCCATTTTTATGTTTTTAATTGATGATATGCGCAGGATTCAGCAGCGTCGTCTAGTCTTTTTGGTCCGCTCCCACTGGGCAATACACTTGTATCGACTTTAATCGACTTGTATTATTTTTATTATTATATGATCATGATATATGGCACAAACCAGGCTCTTGTGAGCTTTAATTCATTCCTCAAAAACATAGACAACAGAGTTGTGTTGTGTGTCATTCACACATGTTTGAGTAACCCTTTATTATTAGTCTATCTGCATCTCCAAAGCGCAAAATGCTCTGTTCCACCTTGTGATGTCATGTACACTGCAAATTTCTCTGATTTGGCCAAGATTTTAAAACTTATATCAGGTTATTTATCTTATTTTCATATGTATTATCTATTTACTAGTTCTGAGATGTTTCATTCTGGTCTAGAGGGAGTTTATTTTAACAGAACTTGTCAAATAAAATCCTCATCATTTCACTATTTTTATGTCATTTTCAGGCAAATTTAAGTGATTAGATCTTAAATTTTAGCCAGTCTTTTTGGCATTAGTGGTAGTTTTCAAATGAACAGCTTCTTTTATGTTTCGTTCGGTAGAAATTGGCAATTCCAGAGTTGAAATTGTCCAAATGACTCTTGGTGAAGGTGTATGGAGTATAGAAACCCTGGAGTGAAGTACTTCCTGTATTACCACATGACATCACAAGGTGGTGTTTTCTGTTTGAGAGAAGAACTCAGCCTAAATATGCAGAGTTTGTGAATGAAACAAAATACAACTCCAGGTCTGTTTGTGATGAAGAAACTACATTAGAACATCAGAAAAATGGAAAATAGCATAATATGGGCCCTTTTTAAATTTATATTGAGATTTAAAATGCCCAAATTATAACGAAATGACCCGTGGGCATCACAGATTATAACTAAAGAGCGCACACAAGCACAATAGTTCTTTAAATTCTTCCTCACACTACACATTCACATTTCCTCTCAGCGTTTAAACTTGAGCGGAGTAAAAATAGCTGAGTCTAACAGGGACCACCTGCCAGGCTTTTCACTAACTCTCCAAAGCACTGCGCTTAGTCTGGCCCCATCCCAGGACGTAGACAGCTCCCTTACACCGCTCATTATCCGTTGGCAGCGAGCGAGGATTTGGGTTTCCTCCGGCGTGGTGCTCCCGTTTCACTCATCAACCAAAAACAGGCGCAGTTACAGCTTAAAGGGCCCATATTATGCTAAATGGACTTTTCTGAGCTTTAAATCATGTTATAATGTTGTTACCGCCTCAAAAACAGACCTGAAGTTGTGTTTTGTTTCATTCACATGTTTGAGTAACTTTTTATTATTAGTCCATCTACATCTCCAAACCTCAAAATGCTGTTTAACCTTGTGATGTCATGTAATGGCAGTTTTCAAGTTAACAGAAACTTTTTTGTTCACTAAAGATCGGCATTTCCAGATCTGAGACGATCCAGATGATTCTAGTGAAGTATGTGGAGTTTAAAAACACACTGGAGCACTTCCTGTATTACCATATGACATCACAAGGTGGAACAGAGTGTTTTCAGTTTGAGGGAAGAACTCAAGCCTAAATCTGCAGACTTTATATCGTCACCTTCCTAAAATAATCGCCTAAGTCACTTTTTGCCTAACTTTTCCTTAGGCAAAAAAATGCCATACTTTCAATTTTGGGAGAGTTTTTTGTGTTTCCTGGCAAACCTGAAAAAAATGACTTACGCGATTATTTTAGGAAGGTGTCGATATATTAATGTTGGTAACGTGTGAATGAAACGAAACACAACTCCAGGTCTGTTCGTGAGGAGGAAACAACAATATAACATCCCAAATAGCGTCATATGGGCCCTTTAACTACAACCCTATACAAGTTATAGAAAAGAAATGCTCCTCCATGTTTTTAAAATCCATACTCCTTCATTTTAACGTCTTCTGATCATGTTTAGGTGACCTACAGCTCTCACGGAGGTTGGATTTTTTTTCCTAAACAGGACCATGAACACATTTTCTGTATTTTCCAGAAAATGTGCCGTTTAAATCGTCTTCTTTTTCTTCTTTTTTCGAGAATTTTCAAACTTCTTAAAAGTTTGATGAAGAGAAGAGGTAGAGCACTTCACTGGGTCACAAAACAGTCAAAAGTAACAGTACAGGTGCTCTGCAAGGGGTAAACTTGAAGTCTATAGCAAAATGTAGCCCTTATCAAAAGTCTTTCCCAGTTGACAGCTTTAAATCTGAAATATTTGAAATAGCCATGTAAACACTTAATTCTTAATGATGATTCGGAATAAAACTTAAACAGAATTAAATCAGTGGTTTATTCAGATTTTAAAGTCGATTAATTTTATTCCGTGATCATGTAAACGTTTATTGCGCTTAAAAATAATCCGTCGGGTTGAACTTCTGATGTGACGCTAACTGCAAGATGCCGACCCAGAGCAAACTTTGATCTCGAACCCAAACATTTTTTTTAATAAGGGCGCTGGAAGAACTACAAATAATGAAAAGAGCGAATGGCAGAAAACATAAAAACACGAAGAGGTAGCGGAAAAGTTTCAACAAGGAGGGTTTTGTAGATCAAAAACACGTCAAAGTAGTTGAAGCAGGACTAAAACTAAAGCACACAACAGCAAAAACGGTAAGAAAAAGCAAAACGCCTGTAGCAGCTGATTGTGTGTTTTCTTCTGTAGACGTTCATGTCCCTGTCCAATCAGAACCCTTCCTGATCCCCAGAAGTTAGACAGAACCATACATAAAGCAGATTTAACGTGTTTTCCATGTAAACTTTAATTCGGAATTACTATTTCCATGGAAACTCAAAGGAGGATGATTTAATATTGATCTATTTAATTCAGAATAATTTAAATCTGCATTAAAAACATGTAAAGTGGCCAATGTGTGTATCGTGTCACCATGGTAACTGCCATAGTGACACAAACTTTCAGATCGTAAGCTCAAAATCCTTTAGTTGTCTTTTTAGTACTCATCTTTGGTTCACTTTGCTCCGCTCTAGCAGCTCCGATCGGTCATTACCAAAAGGACATGGTCAGCGGGCAGGAGAGCCACCCGACGTACGTAGCGGCTAAATGCTAATCTACGGTCACGTGCCGTTGAGCTCCCGGACCCCCACCCCCTTCCTCTCCTCCACATGAATAACAGCCCCTCGTTACTGTTAATGACCGCGCCGTCGCCTTGCTCAGAAGTTAATGATGAAGAACCGGGCCGTCGCGTGACCTCTCCAACATCCGGCGGGCGCTCCAGACCAGCATGTTCTCCAAGGTCGGATCTGTGGAGAGTCGGCCCCGCTCCATGCTTTCCCACGTGTTTATGAGCAATAAGAACACACGTAGTTCAATATACACGCCATGTACGTTTAACGCTAGACTCTGGAACATTTCCATCAAAGCAGCATCACCGTGGAGACAAAAGTAACCAAAAAAGTCAGATCTTTAAAGGATTACTTGCCAAAATTGTTCACTGTCCTCTCTGGTATTTGCAATATGAATGAGTGCAATATAATAAGTGCAATACAGTAAACTAAACCTGCTCGTCTCCATGGAAATGTGACTGCTTTGTCTAGAATGTTCCACAGTATAGATTAAACCAGGAGACAAGATTATCACAGGGTAGGTATTACATTAGAAGTCAGATCTGTGGAGAGGCGACCCAGATCACAAATTGAATTATTGTATTTTTGCAAATTTTTTTTGAAACACCCATAATGAAAACATGAGACATGAATATTTCAGGCAAAGCAATAACATCTCCATGGAGACAAGAAGGTGGCACTAGAAAAGTTGCACAATCCATCTTTAAAGTGCAAATTTTCATGTGTTTTTGTTGTTAGGTGAGTACCTGTGGAGAATATTTATCATAGTTTTACAAAGTTGAAAACAAAAGTACAAAAATACGGGAAGTAGTGCGGAATTCTGAAACAAAATCCCATCATCTCGGAAAACTGCAGACAATTTGTGCAATTTCTTTCTGACATATTAAACTTGGATTTAACAAAATAAAGATGTCGTAATTTATGTTTATCTGTCTAACATGGTTGCTAGGTAACAGACAACGGCAGGCTACCCAACCAGAAAGTACATTTATGAACTTCACTAGAATTTTTTAAAAATAAATTGACAAAACTATAAAAGATTTTTTGTCAAATGTTTAAATGGCCCATATTACACCATTTTCTGATCAGTGTTCTACGGTCAATGACATGACGTGTGTCCAACTGCAATTTCTTCAGTTAAAAAGGTTCAGTAATAATTCCCACATCCCTGTAGTATTTCTCACCTCTGCAACCAAATATTTTTTTCACAAATCCTGAGTTATTCTGCATGTTTTTTTGTCCTTAAAATGTCAAATGTTCATGTGGTGCGACCGTCCGCACTTAACTCAGGATTTTTAAACTTCTTTAAAGTCACTCTAAATCTAAGCCCATTTATTTTCTTTTTTTTGGTCATATTTTCTGAAGTGTTTTTAGTCCCATATGAAATTTCATCTTTCTTGATTAGATATTTCCCCCATAATATTCAAACAAATATTGTCCGAGTGTGTCCATGTTTTCAAATCTCAATCTCATGTTCATATGACTCACAGCTTAGATTAACATCCCAACCATGTTTTAGAAAATAAAATTATTTTAAGGTTATTTTTCACTTGAATTATTTGTGTAATTTAAGCCCTGGAATTGGGGATCTCTACTGTACTAAAGGAGAAAACTACCACTACATGACATCACAAGTGGAACAGAGCATTCTGAGCTTTAGAGATATTGACAGACTAAAAATAAAGAGTTACTCAAACATGTGAATGAAACAATACAACTCCAGGTCTGTTTTTGAAAAGGTAACAACATTCTAATATGACGTAACGCGCACACGAGTCCGTCCTTAAAGGGTTTCTCCTGGACAGTGCTGTTAGGAGCTCAGTATTGGACGCCTTCACCAAGCTCCGCCCCCTCTGCAATTAAACCGTTATCACCTCGTCACTGCCGCCTCAGCCCGTCTCCCCTCTGCCTGATGTGTGTGCTCTAAAGCTATTCGATATGACCAATTAGCGTCAGAGAGGCTACGCTAGCAGAGACCAGATCTCCCGTGCGCCCGCTCCGTTGCACCCATCCTTATTCCTGGCAGCGTCTCCGGGGAGCACCCATCACGAGGCTGATCTGGATCACCTGTGGGTTCTGACTTTTCTCTGGGTGTATCAGTGTTTCAAGTGGACAACAAACAAATGTTACCTGAAACATCTGGTATCAGGGTATTCACAGATGGGTCAAGTGTCTTGCTCAAGGACACAATGTCAGTATACATCTGTGGGAGCTAGAATCACACCTCCAACCTGTGGCTCTACCAACTGAGCTACTGCTGAGCAGAAGAAATGCACTACAAAATGAGCCACTTTTACTTCAAAGTACATTAAAGACCCGCTATTATGGTACATGGTCCCTCACCTGCTTGTCTCCATGGCGATGTCATTGCTTTTGTCTGGAAGGTTCTGGACTGTGGTATTTGTTTGCTAAGTGAGACCAACAAGCCAAGTTACAGGTCAGATCTGTGAGGAGGCGAGTATGCTCACCGCAAGATTGTATGGTTTTGAATGACTGTGGTATTTGTTTGCTAAGTGAGACCAACAAGCCAAGTTACAGGTCAGATCTGTGAGGAGGTGCTCACAGCAAGATTGTATGGTTTTGAATATATTTTTATTGTATTTTTTGTTGTTGTTGCAATCTACACATTTAGCAAGAACATCACCATGGAGACAAACACGTGGTAGATCCTCACCTGGAGCTACATTAATAACTCCAGCTTACAAGGACTGAACTCTCAACCTGCGTCTACATTTCAAAGGGACAAGAGAGCTTCACCAGGAACCACCTCCACCCACATGTCCCTCATTAAATGTCATTAAACATTAGGCCTACACATACAAAAGTGTATAGATGTTGTTTGTCCACGTGTGTTACTGTAGTCCCTATGTTTGGTGAAGATCAGGCACAAATCTGTTAAGGTTAAGATTAGGAAAAGGTTTTGAGCTTGTCTTTTGTGTAAAACAATATTCATTTTTGTGGTGTTGAAACCAGGGGCCAGGAAACAGTGAACTTTGTTGCTCTTTTGTTATGGCCGTTGTTTGTTACTGTTAGGGACAAATCTGAGTCACGTCAGGGTCCTCCTGGTGTATGTTCCTCCTGGTGTATGTCTAAAGCCAAGATCTGTTTAAAAAAGTTTGCAAAAATTTACTTTTTGTCCTTGTCCAAGAACACAGCAGCATTATGTGTTAGCTGTAAACTGGAATCAAACCACCAACTTTCAGGTTAGTGGGAGAATTGCAGCACTAAATGAGCCACTGTTACTTCAAAGTCCGTCATATGCTTGTCTCCATGGAGATGTAAAGCCTTTGTTATTACGCTATTTATCTTCACAAAGATACACAATGCAATGAAGCCAAGTTACAGGTCAGATCTTTGGCGAGGCAAGCATGCTCAGACTCCATAAATATACAAAAACATGACACAAAATTATACTACAACTTCACAAACCTGATACAATGTGCAGGAGCTTGATTCAAAAGCTCTAAACAGAATGGAGCAAATGGGGCTCTCAAATCGCCACTCTGCTCGCTCCCTTCACCCGCCCTGATCCCTTCGCCCTCTCTCCGGTATCGTCATTCACTTGTGATTTGACCTTTGCCAGTCTGGGGGTTGGCAGTCGAAAGTCGGGGAGGATCAGGTACTCTTCACCAGCGCCGTAACCCGACCTGCCCCCTCTCGCTCCTGACAGGGCCTGTGAGCGGCCATTATCCAGGTGAGTGCCCGCGGCCCCTGAGCTGGCACCACTGCGGGCCGGAGATACAGGGCGGCGGGCGGCACCTGTCAGTCCGTGGGCACCCGGTGTGGAGCCCTGTATTATCCCGGTCGACGGCTTCTGATACGAGCTGTCACTCAAATCACCTCCCCCGCTTTAGCTACCCTGGGTCAGCTGGATCAGTTTAACTACTACTGTAAGTACTACAAATACTGCTGTAAGTACTACAAATACTACTGTAAGCACTAAAACTACTACTGTAAGTACTACAAATACTGCTGTAAGTACTACAAATACTACTGTAAGCACTAAAACTACTACTGTAAGTACTACAAATACTGCTGTAAGTACTACAAATACTACTGTAAGCACTAAAACTACTACTGTAAGTACTACAAATACTGCTGTAAGTACTACAAATACTACTGTAAGCACTAAAACTACTACTGTAAGTACTACAAATACTACTGTGAGTACTACAAATACTACAGCAAGTACTATAACTACTACTGTAAGTACTACAAATACTACTGTAAGTACTAAAAATACTACTGCAAGTACTATACTGTAATTACTACAAATACTACTATAAGTACTACAAATACTACTGCAAGTACTATTACTACTAGTGTAAGTACTACAAATACTACTGTAAGTACAACAAATACTACTGCAAGTACTATAACTACTACTTTAAGAACTACAAATACCACTGTAAGTACTACAAATACTACTGCAAGCACTACATTTACTACTGCAAGTACTATAACTACTAGTGTAAGTACTACAAATACTACTTTAAGCACTACAACTACCACTGTAAGTACTATAACTACTACCGCAAGTACTAAAACTACTACTTTAATGGCTATAACTACTATTGTAAGTACTACAACTACTAATGTAAGTACTACACCTACTACTGTAAGTACTATACCTACTACTTTAACTTCTTGGTAGTGGGGGTTTTATACCTACTAATGCAAGTACTATAACTACTACAAAAGTCCATTTAGCGTTATAATAGGCCCTTTCATCAGTACTTTCATCAGTACTACAGTATCAGTACTAAGAGACCTTCTAGTATTTGTAAACAGAATGCCAGAGTTCTTAAAGCTGGTACGTTCCTCACATCAGCTCCAGTGTATTTTCAACAGGAGCGTTAGCATTAGCATTAGCATTAGCATTAGCCTCCAGACATAAGTGTGACAAACCAGGGCCATGGTGGCGACTGACACTCACTCACCACATGTAACACCAGAACCTCACCAGAAAACATTACAGCGTGTGCAGCTGTTTTGTGTAGTTTATAAACTGTAGCAATTACCATAGAAATTACGGTTAAAAATATTTCTTAAATCTTAACATTATTCTGGACAGTGATGCACCAAAAATATAGCAGGTCACAAGAGTTCACTCAGGGTAATGATGCCACGTCCTATGGTTATTATCATAAAAAACAGAAAACAGCATTAAAATTGCACATTAACACCCACACAGGTTGTAATTTTGATGATACACGAGCTGCTGAGATGAGATCAACTTTGACCTTTCAACATGGAGAGCAGTGAAAGTGTCGGGAATAGTGAGCACTGTGCTCTGTGCTTCTCTGCTGCTGCTGGTTGGTTAATTTGTAGCCGACATAATTCTGTGGCTCACATACAGTAGTTAACCTGACATCGCCATTTACACTTAGTATTCAAATAAACAATACAATATTTACAATGTAATAGTATTCTGGGTCCTCCATGTTTCACTTCACTACGACAACAAAAGCACTTGAACACAACACACTTCACTTCACAAGTGGAAAGGTTCATCTTTCCCAGAGCACGTGAAAGCACCATAAGCTCTCATAAACTGAAAAAAGAGCTGCAAAATGTGATTATTTCTGGTAGAGAGTTTCACCTGATTGTCTCCATGGTGATGTTATCGCTTTGTCTGGAATGTTCCAAAGTATAGTGTTTGTTTGCTTAGAGACAAGTGATGTCACCTAACCAAGTTACAGGTTAGATCTGTGGAGAGGCAAGTGTGGCCACTGCAAGATTGTGTGGTTTTGAATGTATCTATTATTTCTATATTTATGTATCTATGTATTTATTTATTTATTTTTAAGATACCCACGTAATTAACTGTATGAAAGGATGCTAAAGTTTAATGCCATACTGTGGAACATACCAGGAAAAGCCATAAAATCTCCACAGAGATAAACAGGTGGCAGATTCTCAAATGAAACTGCATTAATAAAGGACTTACAAGGATTGAACCCTCAACCTGCAGCTCCGGACCCACCTCCTCCCTCTCCATTTCCATTCCATTACTTCATAAACTTGTACTTGTGCGTCCTCCTTCAGAGTGCTGTATATTATCAGTTTTGTATGGATTGTTTGACTTTTCTGAAACAGCTCCAAATAAACCTGAACTGAGCTGAACTTTGTCGGTAAAATATTCCTTTTATTTCTTTAAGCAGCACAGACCCTCCACATGAGAGAGCTTCACAAACTCGAGAGGAGTTGGAAGTTCGACACTGAATATAACTTTTTTAGCCCAATTTGTCTTTACTGTCTGCAAACGTCTAAATCAGCGTTTTTCCCTGTAATATTGAAATAAAAGATGATGAATGTTTATCTCAGTCTGCAAATATACTGAAAATAAGAAGTAGTAGTGCATGAAGTACTGGATGAAGTACTTGATTTAGTTACTTAAGTAAAAGTACAGATACAGGGGCAAAAGATTACTCTAGTAAAAGTAAAAGTATCACATGAAAAAGTAAAACTACTAAAGTATAAGTTTAAAAATGTACTTTAAGAACAAAAAGTAAACATATTTTGCAGAGATTTTTAGAACAATTAAGACATTAATTAATTTGAATAATTAATGTTGTGATTTAGATTTTTAAAAATAGCAGATTTTACCGGATTTAGTTTATTTCTTAATAAAAAAAAATATATCATAATAAATAAATGAAATAAAATAAAAATGTAACTTAACTTTATACTTTCCAACACTGGGAAGGACCTATGTAATAACTTTTGATAACTTTTAATAACTTTTACCACAAGTATCACTACAAAACAGAGCGTATGGATTTAAAGAATGGCATATACACTGACATTAGAATAGTCGTAAATGAAGTTTGCGACTATTCGCAAGTGGGCGGACATAGGCGGAGATAGGGGATTCGCAAGTGGGCGGAGATAGGGGATAAGTGAAAACAAAAATACTTGGAACACTCAGGCCACATACGACAATAAAGTGTTACTCAAACGCTCAGTATGACATTAAACAGCTCGACTTTACATTTATTCAAGTGCAGGTGGTTTTATAGACATTCTGACGGTGAGTGGGGTCTCCTCTCCACAGATCTGACCTGTAACTTGGCCTAGTTTGGTCTCCGTGAAGCTAGAAAGGCATAACATTTCCAAGGAGAAAAGCGTCTGACGGTTCCTTTACCAGAAAAGTTACACAACGCACCTAAAATATGATGTTTAAAGCTGAAGTACACCAAGTTTTGGATATATTTTGGAAGTATAAAGCAGAACATGTGGTGACAAAGTGACTGGTGCATGTGGACGGACATTTTATCTGAGAGCCGTATGAGTCACTGAATGCCTCTTTGGGATGAGAGAGCTGAACTGAGGCACTTTTCTGTCTGTAAAAGCTTTTCTAAAACTGCAGCAGCCAAAAGATCTCACCTCTCTCTATGCCTCTCTTCTTCCTCTCCCTCTTTTCTCTCGTCTCCCTGCTCACTCCTCTTTCTCTCTTCCTTCTTGTTATTCCTTTCTCTCTCCTCCTCCTCTTCCTCATTCACTTTTCTCTCTTCCTCTCTCTACAACTTCTCTCCACCCCCTTTAATCTTCTCCTCTCTCCTCATCTCTCCCTCCTCACCCTCTTTTTTCTTCACTCTCGCCTCCTCTTCCCTTCTGTCTCTCCTATCCTCTCTCCCTCCTTCTTTCCTGCGCTCTCTCTATCTCCCTCCTCGTCTCCCTTCTCTCTCCTCTCTCTCCTTCTCTTTACTCTTCTCCTCTCTCATCTCTCCCCCCTCTCCTCTCCCTCTCTTCTTCACTCTCTCCTCCTCTTCCCTTCTCTCCTCTCCCTCTCTTCTCTCCTCTCCCTCTCTTCTCTCCTCCCTCTCTTCTCCTTTCTCTCTCTCCTCTTCCCTTCTCTCTCTTCTCTCCTCTCCCTTCTCTTATCTCTCTCCTCTTCCCTTCTCTCTCTTCTCTCCTCTCCCTTCTCTTATCTCTCTCCTCTTCCCTTCTCTCTCTTCTCTCCTCTCCCTTCTCTTATCTCTCTCCTCTTCCCTTCTCTCTCTTCTCTCCTCTCCCTTCTCTTATCTCTCTCCTCTTCCCTTCTCTCTCTTCTCTCCTCTCCCTCTCTTCTCTTCTCTCCTCTCCCTTCTCTTATCTCTCTCCTCTTCCCTTCCCTTCTCTCTCTTCTCTCCTCTTCCCTCTCTTCTCTCCTCCCTCTCTCTTTGTCCCTCTCCTGACAGCTCCATGTCTAATTCATGCTCATGCTCTGGGACGCCCGGCCTGTGCGCCGCTCCGCTGATCCGACTTGGCCTGTCGTCAAGGGTACAAGGACACCCATCTGTCTGAACTCCTCTGGACACTGTGAACCATTAAAACGTCTGCTCCCTCCTCCTGCTCCTGCCTGCTCCTGTCAGCTCCTGTCAGCTCCTGCGGCCCTGCCCTCCAGTACAGGGCTGGAGGAGCTTTTTAAACCTGTTTGTGTTTGTGGACACAAAGCTCAGTGTGCGTCCACATCAGCGCACAATCACAGTGCGTTTGACAAACACGAGGAGACTGTCTCTGTCCTCAGTGTTTCATAAAACTCTTCAGAGGAGGAAAAGAATATTAAAGCTCTTATATTACACTGAAGTGCCTCATGTGAACTTTAAACCCTGTGAGTGTAGCTGATATTGTGTTGTGTGTTTGATCTGCAGGTCTCTCCAGGTCCATCGCTGCACCGGCTCAGATTAAGAACTCGAGACTTTTCACCTCAAAAATTAGACCACATAATATTATTGTTTTTTTTATCAGCTAAACATATTATTTTAATGAACTGGAAGGAACAAAAACATAAGTACTTTGACACAGACAAGTGGTACAAAGACTTTTTGGACTTAATGGATCAGGGCGCTCAGCTGGACACAAAAAATGAACACACTCTAGGTCCAGGGACTGTGGCAAAAAGTACTGTCAAATAGAATAATGTACACAGAAGAAACTGGAGGGTTAATATTTCAAGGTGAAACTTGTCAGAGTGTTTTTTAACAGAAAAGTTTTTTTTTAATTATTTGAAAGTTAAATGTGGGTTTGAGTTGGGGTTATTTGCCAGAGTTGATATGGGTGAAGTTAATTCAACTCCTACTAGTGTAATTCATCTTCCCCTAGTGTTAATTTAGGACCTCCCTACAAATTTTAACTAGTTTTGTACATCATTTCATCTTAAATTAATTGAAATAAAGTGTAAAAATAAATCAACTCTGTGTGTTGTTGAGCTAAATCAGGATAACCCTGCAAAGTGTTATCCGTTTACTATTCATATAACTCTTGATTTTGTTGTTAAACAGGAACTTTAGTTCAGTCTTAGTTAACATGTCCAAAAATGTTAAATTAACTCTAGAACAGATTGGACTCATATAAACTCTGAGAAAGTGTTCAAATTGATTCTATGTAAATTTTAACACTCCACTTTTGCTGTGTACTGTTATCTGGAAATGAAAATGTCCAAGTATATGTGCACACAGTGTATTCACTAGTATAATGTACTATAGGTGCAGGTGCA
>JACN01123980.1:0-43966 GCA_000787155.1 Scartelaos histophorus | reverse complement strand
GCCAAAGTATCTGTTATGAATTGAATGAGTTTTTTTCTGTTTGTTTTATTAGGTATTTATGGACTGGCATCAGAAGTTTCAGGATGTCCTGAATAAGAAGGTGGTGCTCCTTACTGGAGAGACGAGCACAGATCTGAAGCTTCTGGGGAAAGGAGATATCATAGTCAGTACTCCAGACAAATGGGATATCCTATCCCGACGCTGGAAACAGAGGAAGAATGTCCAAAATGTCAGCCTTTTCATTGTGGATGAAACACACCTGATTGGAGGAGAAAATGGGGTGAGTGTACAATGACAACTCCCATTATTTCTTAAAATAAACTTAATATAATTTAGACTTTCTTGTCCAGCCTGTCCTGGAGGTCATCTGCTCAAGAATGAGGTACATCTCCTCGCAAATTGAGCGCCCCATCCGCATTGTGGCTCTGAGTTCATCGTTGTCCAATGCCAAAGATGTGGCTCACTGGTTGGGCTGCAGCACCACAGCAACATTTAACTTTCACCCCAACGTCAGACCTGTTCCTCTGGAGCTGCATATTCAGGTGTGTGGTTGTGTTAAATCTTTTAACTTCTCTTTTTAGCTGAGTATAGTTTACTTTTATGTGTTTATGCAGTGTGCCATATACTGAAGAATGAAAGATAGAAACAAAAAATAACCATAAAGTGTAGCATCTTGGGCCACACATCACACCATTAAACTCAAATTAATACAACCTATAAGAGTTAATACAAATAATATCATTCTGTCTTGGTGACTTGTTTAGGGCTTTAATGTGAGTCACACACAGACCCGACTCTTGTCTATGGCTAAGCCTGTATACCACGCCATCATGAAGCACTCTCCCTCCAAACCAGCAGTGGTTTTCGTCCCATCCCGCAGACAGACTCGCCTCACAGCCATCGACATCCTCACCTTCTGTGCTGCTGATGTGGTCCCTCAGAGGTTACTATGCACTTCATATTAATGTTATATTTATCTACTTCAGATTAGCACAGGGAAAGCTAACATTTGTGTTTCTGAAGGTTCCTGCATTGCAATGAGAAAGACCTGGCACCATTCCTGGAGAAAATCAATGATGCTACTCTAAAAGAGACTCTGGCTAATGGCGTGGGTTACTTGCACGAAGGCCTGTCTGCCACTGAGCGCAAAATAGTTGAGCAGCTTTTCAACTCAGGTATGACTCATCACTCCTCTGCACCAGCTCCTTGAGGAAGAATCAATACTCCAGAGTGTTTAAAGTTATTGTTTCTATTTAAAGGGGCTGTTCAGGTCGTGGTGTCCTCTCGTTCACTCTGCTGGGGCATCAACATCGCTGCACATCTGGTTATTGTCATGGACACTCAGTACTACAACGGCAAAATTAATTCGTAAGTTTTCTGCACGTTGTCCATCCATCCTGCTTAATCCGGCTGGGTCGCCCATTACTCTGTGCACCAGACCCCTATAGACCCCTCTGCAGGTGGTGAGCCCACAGGAGGGAGGAATTCCTTGACTGTAAACTGTTCATAGGGTGTTGCATGTTTTTTGGTTGTTGGGGTGGGGGGAAACCGGAGTACCCGGAGGACACCCATCCAGACAGAAACATGCAAACTCCACAGCTCCCAGGCAACCTGTAACCTGTAACCTTCTTGCTGTGAGGCATAAGTGTTGCCACTCAGCCACTGTGCCACCTTTCTGCACATTGTATTATTAGAAATTTTACAACAATTGTTTTCTAACTGGTGTGAAACTGTTTCTTTTAGCTATGTGGACTATCCAATTTATGACATCCTCCAAATGGTGGGCAAAGCAAACAGACCAATGCTAGATGATGAAGGTCGTTGTGTCATCATGTGTCAAGGCTCCAAAAAAGTAAAACCTTACTTTGTTTTGCTTTAATATATTTTGTCATAAACACAAACAAATGTATTTATTTTCTTGCAATCTTAGGATTTCTTCAAGAAATTCCTGTATGAGCCTCTGCCAGTGGAGTCCCACTTGGACCATTGCCTCCATGACCACTTTAATGCAGAAATTGTCACCAAGACAGTGGAGAATAAACAGGACGCTGTGGACTACCTGACTTGGACATTCCTCTATCGCCGTATGACTCAGAATCCCAACTACTACAATCTGCAAGGTCAGGAACCAATACAGAGAATAATGTTTTAATAATACCACCTACAAATGCATAAATGTAATTTTCATTTTTCTTTAGGTATGTCCCATCGTCATCTGTCGGACCACCTTTCTGAGCTGGTGGAGAACACGCTCCATGATCTGGAGCAGTCCAAATGTATCAGCATTGAGGACGAGATGGACGTGGCACCCCTCAATCTGGGCATGATTGCTGCCTATTATTACATCAACTACACCACAATCGGTGTGTATAATATTCACTGTGATTCATTATGTTATTCTTTGTTGTGTCCTGTTGTAAATGTAACATGTTTTTTTGTTTGACAGAGCTGTTCAGCATGTCTCTCAATGCTAAAACGAAGATTCGTGGATTGATCGAGATCATTTCCAATGCTGCTGAATACAAGCACATTCCAATACGGCACCATGAAGACACCCTTCTCCGACAGGTACTAAACATCTTGAGTTTCATTTAAAAGCAGTTTATTATGAATTTTAACTTTACTTATGTTTACGCGGTTTGATATAAATGTATATAATCTTTTCCAGCTGGTTCAGAAAGTACCTCACAAACTGAATAACCCAAAGTTCAACGACCCACATGTGAAGACCAACCTGCTGCTCCAAGCACATCTCTCAAGGATGCAGCTGAGTGCTGAGCTGCAGTCAGACACTGAGGAGATCCTGAGCAAGGTCCATTTAATGCTGTTTTTTTGCCTATCTAAAGCACTTACTGTTACTAAACACTTACTGTTGTGTTGTAGGCTGTTCGTCTCATCCAGGCTTGTGTGGATGTGTTGTCCAGTAACGGGTGGCTGAGTCCTGCTCTGGCTGCTATGGAGCTGGCTCAAATGGTGACCCAGGCCATGTGGTCCAAGGACTCATATCTCAAACAGCTTCCCTTCTTCACATCAGAGCACATCAAACGTTGCACTGACAAGGTACCATAGTCAATATCTTATTGGTTGTATTGTAGAAATGTTCAAGTTGCTTCTATTTTGAAGATGCCTATTTGTAAATGTTTTATTTTGTTATCTAATTTTGTCCTTGTTGTTTTCTGCAGGGAGTGGAAAGTATCTTTGACATTATGGAGATGGAGGATGATGAGCGCACTGCTCTTCTACAGCTAACAGACGCCCAGATGGCAGATGTGGCGCGTTTCTGTAACCGTTATCCCAATATTGAGCTTTCTTATGAAGTTGCTGAAAAGGATAACATCAAGAGGTATCCCCAACAACCCATCTAAAATATGCTGTTTAACAAAGAAATGTAACACTATTGTTGTATTTACAGTGGCAGTCCTGTTTTGGTTCAAGTTCAGCTCGAGAGAGAGGAAGAGGTGACAGGACCCGTTATTGCACCACTTTTTCCTCAGGTCAGCGCACCACAAATTTGTTGAAAGAATGTTTTTGTTGCTATGGGTTCTGATTGTTGACCTTTCTTTTTGTATAGAAACGTGAGGAAGGATGGTGGGTGGTTATCGGAGATCCCAAGTCCAACAGTCTCATTTCAATTAAGAGGCTGACACTTCAGCAGAAAGCAAAGGTCACTTTCCATTTATGCTTTTTTATGTACTTCTCACACCAACAAACTCAACCTTTTGTTTTTGGTTTGGTTCATTCTTTAGGTGAAGTTGGACTTCGTAGCACCAGCCATGGGTGTTCATAACTACACACTATATTTTATGAGTGACGCATACATGGGCTGTGACCAGGAGTACAAGTTCAGCGTGGATGTGAAAGAGGCAGACAGTGAAGGAGAAAGTGACTCAGACTAAATAGAAACTCTTCCTACACATGCTTACATTTGGTTTTATATGTATAAGTGTTGATATTCTGCCCCCATAAATCTGCCAGGTATATTTTCCTTTTATTTTTTGCAGTTTAGGTTTACCCTATCAAAGCCTGGTTTGTGATTTTTAGTGTAAGGTTTTTTTAAGTACTTCAAATGTATGAGAGTTAATGAACCATGTCAGGTCCCACTGTCTAAAGAAAAACCTTAACAAGTAATTTTAAATTGTCCTGTCAATTTTTTTTGTAATAAAGAGAAGCAACATGATTGCGAAAACTTTGCTTGCAATGATTGTAGACATAGATCAAATACTTTATTTAAAAAGTTGCAATACAAGGCCCACAAATCAGTTTCGAATCTGCTTGTAAGCTGAGGCAAGAACACTTGTTTGGTTAAAATATTTTTTGCCTCAGATCAGTGTTAAACGTAAGCAAATATTAATTTATTATTTGTGGCTGCTGGCATGTTTGAGTGAATTACGGTATAAACAAAAGGTCTGATGCCATTTCTGGGCTTGAATGGAAAAATTCAATTTTCTTGAAACCTCCAAATGGCAATCTCCCCATTATCGCTACATGAGGCGAGTAGTCCTGCCTCCTTTGGGTTCCAGGTGACACAGTTGACGTCTTGGTCGTGCGCTTTGGCCACTTGACCCACTAATGAGAACACAGGCTGCTCTGGATCAGCAGTTTCATCTTCTTTAAATACTCTCACTGCATCATCCCCACATGCTGTTGCAAGGGCTCCAGTCAAACGACACCTACACAACATGAAATTGTACCATTTGATTTCATTAATATTTAAGAATAATGGACACCATTTAAATACAGCTTACCAGGAAATGTCATAGATCGTTCGACCATGATAACCAGACAACGTGCAAACACACTTCCATGACAAGTCTCCTGTTAATGTTAAATACAAAGTTTTAAACTGTAAATTCAGATGTAGATTTTAAACAAAAAACAATCAGCAATTTTGTCTACTGTATGCTCACCCTGTCCATCCTCTGGTGAGCAGTCTTTCCAGATCTTCACTGTGCGATCATCACTGCAGGAGGCCAGTCTCTTTCCATTGCCATCAAAGGACAAACTCCATACAGTGGATGTGTGTCCTTCTAAAGTGACACGGCATTCCCAGTCGTCATCGTCCTCTTTATAAATACATATGTTGTTGTCGTAGCTTGCAGATGCTAATAGCTGTACACATTTGCACAAAACATTGTGACAAAACTTGCATGAGATGCAAAACAGTAATTTACCACACTTACTTCCTGTGTAGGGTGCCACACAACATGCTTTACATCTTGTGTGTGAGAATTGACAACAGTCACACACTCGTACTCATCTTCTTCATCAACTGGAAGAAAAAGAAATCAGTGTAGGACAACAATACATGTTATCAAAATCAGTTCTATACTGTGTAGACAAACCTTCCCAAACCCAGACACTCTTGTCTCTGCTGCATGTTGCAAGCAGATTCCCGGATGGGGCCCAGGCAACACATTTTACTTCATTTTCATGGCCTTCCAGGACAGTCAAACTCTAAGGTGGGTCAATAAGTGTGAGGCAATATCTAATGTAATAATACATCTATATAAAATAATACCTCAAAATCATCATTCTTCTTTTTCCATATACACGTGGTGGCATCAAAGCTGGCAGAGGCCAAATAATTTCCACAAGGAGACCAGGCAACTTTCCTCACAGTGCGCTGATGTCCATCTTCAAGAACACTCTTGCATATCCAAGTGTCACCTGTAATG
The DNA here is from genome assembly GCA_000787155.1 of Scartelaos histophorus. NCBI lineage: Eukaryota > Metazoa > Chordata > Actinopteri > Gobiiformes > Gobiidae > Scartelaos > Scartelaos histophorus. The sequence continues at coordinate 38,291 of JACN01123980.1, read as the reverse complement.
AAATGTAATCTGTGTCGGTCTGATCAAACTATAGCAACTCCTAGAGTTTGTTGACATAACTGGAACAACACAGATGTAAAGCAAGACAGTGAATGCTTAGGTTAGGCTTGGTTTTGGCTACCTTCTTGACCCCATATCCGGATGGTCTTGTCCCCTCCACAGGAAGCCAAAAGTGTCCCGTTTGGGCTCCAGCTCACGAACCAACATCGAGAATCTGGGTGAGCGCTCAGCCTCTGGACCAAAGACAAACCCTCCTTCATGGTCCTAAACACAAGTTAGCTTTTATAACCAGATTACATGTTAACATATTAACAACATATCAACATGTCAGTACTGTCAAAATAACCTGCTCTTGCTGCGACCACTGACTGAATATAACTGCCAAGATAAGACCAAGATAAAGTCACACACCAAAATGCTAGTTACCCTGAAAAGCAGAAATTTTTGAACTTTAATTAAGTTTCAAACACCGTCAGTTCAAGGGTTTAGGCTAGTCCAAAACTGAAATCAAAATAAATAACAGTAGTAAAACATCCGCGTTACAGACGGGCCGCCATCTTTCCAGAAAAGTACCAAAGCATTGTGGGGCAGATAGCGAGTCACACAAATTAAAAAAAAAATAAAAATTGCATACGATGACCAATATTCATACTTGTGAAAAGCCAATTAATATTATTTATTATATAAAACATTAAATTATGAATGAACTAACCCTAACCCTAAAAATAACAACTACTGGTCAAGCCCTCTCCACTAGATGGCAGAAGTGAGTCTGGGAGCGCAGTGAGGAGCACGAAGAAGAATGAGGTGAACACGGAAGTCAACATCACGGAGAAAGACTGTAATCTGTCTTTTGTTTTGTTTTACTCTTAATTTTGTTCCTTGTCGATGGACATTTGTCAACTTTCTCGCAGGGACTGTTTTTTTATTAGTTTGTAGTTGGGTCTGTGTGTTTCCGCCGTTTATTCGAGGATAGACGTCGATTTTTTGCGTCATCTGATTGAGGTTACGGGCTAAACACTAAGCTAACAGGCCTGAAGGCCATCTGTTCATTGTCTCTCGTTTCCTTGCTGTTTATATTTTTGTAATTCCGCATTTAGCAGCCTGTGATTGTTCTGGGTATTTAAAGTCGTAAACAGTACAACATACATGTTGTCATTACTTTAAGCCACAAGTGTACTGCCTTCTGGCTCATTTATTCGTGTACCCAGTCCACGGATTGTCCTTACCATAGGGACATCAAGTATATATCACTATATATACCGTATAGTTATTAGGAAGACAAAGAGCCAAGAGTGGATTATTAATCTTTTCTAGTGGGTGAGCATGTACGCCCCTCCGGGATCTACTGTGACCGGGGTTCGGAGGCGGAGAGGCGGCTCCTCTCTGCCCAAACAGCCGGAGCGGAGCTTGGTGTCTGCTCTGCCCGGTGCTCTGTCCATAACAGCGCTGTGCACGGCCCTGGCGGAGCCCGCATGGCTCCGGATTCATGGAGGAACTTGTCCAAGACAGGAGCTTGGGGTTGCAGACGTTCTGGGTTACATTGACCCCAAGCTTTTGGATGGTGAGCATAACACAAAGGAAGTGAATTGAGTATATTTATACATGTGAGGGAATGTGATGTAATTTAAAAATGTATCTGCCTTGTTTTACTTCCAGATTATTGTGTGAACCCTCAGACCATATTACTGCTGAGAGTCATCGCTGCCTTTTGTTTTCTTGGCATCCTCTGCAGTCTGACAGCCTTTCTCCTGGATGTGTTTGGACCCAAACATCCTGCTCTCAAAATTACACGCAGATATGCATTTGCACATATTCTCACAGGTAAATAGCTATAAAACAAGTTAAATCTTTGGCACGTACCACATAAGAATATGTCTTAATGTGTATTTTCTGTCTCTAGTTCTGCAATGTGCCACAGTCATTGGCTTCTGCTACTGGGCTTCAGAGCTCATCCTGTCTCTGCAGCAGCAACATAAAAAGTACCATGGCTCCCTCATATATGTCACATTTGCTATTAGCTTTTATCTGGTGGCTGGGGCTGGAGGGGCGTCGATTCTAGCGACAGCTGCAAATCTCCTGCGCCACTACCCAACTGAAGAGGAGGAGCAGGCCCTAGAGCTGCTCTCAGAGATGGAGGACAGCAGTGAAACTTTTCCTGCCGATTATGACATCGCCAATCAGTTTCAGCCACCGCCTGCCTACACGCCTTAATGTTGCCAAATCGACTCTTTTAAAAAATCCTCGTATATAAGCACGGCTATTGGCTTGATGAGCAAATCCACTCAATATTGCAATATCATTGCAGTACTATTTACAATGAACTTTGCGTTCAGTAGAGGCATAAACTCCTTGACTGATGCTTGAATGCATGAAAGCTGTCCCTGATGGTGGATGACCAAGGAGAGTAATATTCCACCAAACAAATGTCATTTGCATGTAAATGGCTTTTAGAATGGGGTCTTTACATGGTAAAAAAAAAACAAAAAAAAAACCCCAAGGAGGTTTACAGTATGATGTTTAAGGAGAGACCTTGGAAGACAGTGGAATAAATGCAAATGCCATTTTGAATAACTTAGCAGCTCTCTTTTGGACTTTGATTTTTGAGCACCATTTAAGTTTTTGCTATGCTTGCGTATAGTTTTATGTACTGATCAAAATTTCAAAATTACTTTTAAGTTTCAGGCATTTTTTGTATCTGTGTATGGTTAAAATAACCATTATTTATTTATGATTGTTCCTACCTTTCCCTTTTTCTCATTTCCGACTTTGTGAACATTTGACACTGTTTAGTCTTATTCATTCACACGTGAAACTTGCTAAAGATGAGAAATCAGTCCTTGCAATATTATTGGATTTGTTGTGTATTTATATAACCACAAACAAATAGGGAAACATCTTTGTTTTTCAAAAAACATTTGATGAATATTTTTAAGTTGAAAGTCCAGTTATTGTAATCTGTGGTTACCATGTGTGTCAGTTTAATTTTTTTTAATTTTTTTTTTGCATGATTTTGTGTACTGATTTTTGGCCTACCAGGCACCTATAGGAGTCTAAAATAGTGGTTGACGGTGGTAACGCACTAGACTGTGTTTTGGTTTACTGATGCCATCTTCTTTTTGGTCTTTAAACTGTTGCAATACATTCATCAAAAATATGTAAATATTGATTGTTTATACATAAAAATGATCATAATAAAAAAAATAGTAATATTTTGCTCCACATTGTCCTCCATAAAGAAAGTGAATGTATAAAGTGTAATACCCACGTATGTGGGTATTGTGCTGCAGGTTTTCACTGGATGTAGGAGGTGGCTGGTGGTGTGGCCGTGATGTCCATTAAGGAGTATAGAAAGTAGACAATACTATTCTAACAGGATTTAAAACTTAATTAAACTTCCTTTAAATTTAATCTAAAGGTCCTATATTACACAAAATTGAATCTTGTGAGCTTTCAACCATGTTATAATGTTTCTACCTCTTCAAAAACATACCTGGAGTTCTGTTTCATTTACTTACATTTGAATAACCTTTAATTATTAGTCTTTATAAACCCCCTTACCTCAAAATGCTCTGTTCCACTTTGTGATGTCATGAAGCTGTAGTTTCACTACCTTTCACCTTTTAATTCAGCAGAAATGATTGTTTTTTAATTATTATTATTAGTTTTTTCCATTTCAGAGAAGAAAGCCTAAATATGCAGGGTTTTAGTGTTAAACATGTATGAATGAAACAACATAGGTCCAGGTACGTTTGTGATGTGGAAACATAACATAGGTCAGTAACTAGTATAATATAGGCCCTTTAAAATGTAAGTAACTTTTCAGCACTATGTACCATCTGCCCATTTCTTTCATGGCCAGAGAATGATGCAAATGCAGGATGCAAATGCATCCGAGCTTTTGGATGCCAAAAGCTCGGATGTCATTTTTTTTGGAGGTGACCCTGTAAGGGATATTTTATTACAGACAGAAGCTGACAAACAAAGAGAAATTATTAGCATTCTTTTATTAAAAAGACAAAATATACTGCACCTTTCAAACAGATCCTCTTTCACAACAGATGGCAAATAGTCTAAACTGAATAATGATGTTGAAAGGGTCCTCAAGGACCTCAATTTCATCATTCACGCAAACCAATGGGGTAAGTGGAATGTCAGTTGTTTAGTGTTTCACTTGTCTTTGTATATTTTGAATAACTGAGCACTGGAGTTCATTTGAAGAAGTCCTTTTGACAAAAAGGTGTATTTGCCTGAAGACAGACTAAAGGGTACAGAATGCAAAGAAATCTGTCATAAGTTACTCGAGTGGCTCCTTCACTGAAGTTGCTCCTGATTTGACCATGTTGGGGAACTGTTACTTTGTACAAATGCAGCAGTTCTTAATTTGTTTTTAATTCTAGACTGGTGAGTATGGCTCCCCTGAAGTCTATGCGGATGAAAAAAATCAAGTGGTCAAGTCTCTATCACTACATATTTGAGGCATTAGGAACATGGTCAAGCACGTCATGTGGGGTCAGCCAGAGGAGAAGCTCAACAAAAGCCAAAAGGAAAAGATACAAAGTATGTGTTTTAGCAAAAGAAACCACTTATTATTGAGTGAATTTGTCTTGAATTATAGATGAGACAACAATGAGACATGTTTTGTCTTATTTACAGACATAAAGACAGCAAAGTTCAATTTATCTGATTTGGCTTTTTTTTTTCTTTAAATAAACTCTCACTACTGCATACATCCAGCATAAACCATGTATTCAAACATACAAAAATGACAATAACAACCAAATGTTAAAAATACAAAAACATAACATTTTGTACAAAAGCTTAATGAAAAAAATGCATCTTTCTCTTAACATTTCTTTGGGGATAATTTTACCTCTTGATCAAAGTCCACTTACAAAATTAGCTTTAATATAGCCAGTATAATATACAGGCTGTTCAGTAGTTGGGCACAAAATTCATAAGATTTGCTTAAAAATCCACATTCAGAATCACAAGTTAGAAAAAGACGTTTTCACAGTGTTGCTTTCACATCAGCAATGTGACTTGTAAACAGTTGCATTACAATACGCCAATACTTTAATAGTTAAACAGAATAAAACTGTTTAAAAATAAACACAGATTTGTACAAATAATATTTGATCTGGTGTTGAGCGTTATCACTTAGCTATAAACATAAGGCAGTATTCACTTTCCCTGTCTTATCAAGTTTTGCAGTGTAATTTCTTTTTTTTAAAGGCTAAAAGAAGCATTTTATAGATCAATTCAAGCGGAATAGGAGTTTCTCTTTAGAGGAAATCATATCAAAAGAGTTGATTTACATTAAATACATATAAACATTTGTACAGTAATTATGTACAAAATAATACTGGCTTCAATAAATGGTTTGTTTAATAAAATCTGAACTGGCCAGTGTGTCTAAATAAAAAAGTAACATAACCATTAAAAAACAGAATAAAAAAATTAGTTAATTTTAACATGGGCGTAACATATTTAGAATTAAAAGCAAGAACTGTAAGAAGGTGTTGATAAAAGACAAATAACTTCATTTGAAATACTGACATAGAAACAAAATTTTACAAATAGGTATCATCTGAAATGACAATGGTCATATGCATCCTGAAAAGAAATCTCCAAAGAAATAATTCTGAAATGTGACCTTCATAACCTAGTGGGCAACTTGTATAGAGCCGGTCCTTCACACACCTACTCACAGTCTTAGTCTTTTGTCTGATTGTCAGAGTATAACAAAAGTTCAACATGCAGTAGTTGCTCGAACCATTTATAAAAAAATAAACAATGGCTTCTTACACTTACATTTTCAAGGAATTACAAAAATAAAATGTATTGATATAATAGCAGAGCTGCAGCAGTGTTTTTCAAAATGTTAGTTGGGGTCTTTCTTAGACAAATCTGAAAGAGAAAAGAGATAACACATGTATTAGTTGTAATAAGAATTCACTATACAGGATCATTACACAAGCTACGCATGCATGATCAAGAGGCAGGCAGGCAGCAGCAGGTGGAAGAGGGAGACAGGTAAGAGGGCAGGAGGTTTAACGGACCGATGGAGCTGCTAGAGCAGAGCCGAGCTGGCCTCAGAGTCGCTGCCGTTGCCATGGGAACAGGTGGATTCCTGAGTTCGCCTGAACTCATGGTACTCCTGTCGCAGAGCGTTGAAACGCTCCTCACTTAGGGAGCGCCCATAGTGGCGAGGCGGGTTCAAAACAGGTGGACTGACTGAGGGGCACTGGCCTGGGAAAGGTATTATGGAGAGGAAATGCTTGGGTAGGCTCACAATAATCACAGCACAGGACACAATGAACACATGCAGTACAGTACAGTTATATCAAGCTCTGCAAACACATGCAGTCTGAATAAGACAATGAATATATTTGTACCTTTGTGCTGGTGGTCCTGGAGGCCAGTGCACTGATCATGTCTGCCTTTCCAAAAGGCCACATTTGACTGATCCAACCTCATGGCCTCCAGGACTTCTACATCCACAAAGACATCAGCAGAGTCCCACTCATAACTCTCGTCTACTGATGTGTTCCTTCTATTGACATACACAAAAAATCTGTTAACAATAAACATTCCAAAAAAGCAGTAATGAACTCATTTTGGCAACATTAATTCCTGCTTTGACCACATTGGCCAGGTGGCGATGTTTCACCTTTTGGCTCTCCTCTCAGACTGCTCCATGTGGCGTTCACTCTCCTCTGTTGTTTCAGGAGAGCTGAGCAGAGTTGGAGTGATAGACAATGACTGGCGATAGAGACCAGCACTTCCACGCCCGCTGCTCTGGCTGGCATAACTGGCCCGCCCCCCATCTCTGACCTCTCTGTATTCTAAGTCCCCAGGACGTCCCATCATCCTCTCTGTGTGTCTGTATGGCTCCCCCTCAAATGGAGGTGGACAAGGGGGGTAATAGGGGGAGGGCCAGCTGATGCCCCGTGGCAAGTATGACCTTTGAGGGCCTCTTCTGTGGTCTATGGGTCTCATATACTCCCCTCTTGAGCCTGGCCAGTGCTGGTACTGAGGTACAGGGACACAGGAGGGCATAGGGACATACTTTGGCTCAGGGGGCCGAATAGGTTCTTCAAATGAAGGAGACCACCTGCTACATTCAGGAAACACTGCAGCTTGTCGACGTGGATCACAGGGTTCTAACAGAGGGGAGGCTGAGGTTTGTCTTGGTGGGTACACTGCTGTTGTAAGGTACGGAGGACTAACTAACGGTCTGTGGGGATGGTGTTGTCTTTCTAAACTCCCCATGCTGGGCCTTCTGAAGGGCATGTATTCCCTCCAAGATGGCCCTGGCCGCATAAAAGATGGAGGGGTGCGCCCCAAACTATAGGATTTAACTCTGACATCTGAGCTGGGAAACTCATCCCAGTAACTTCTTTCAGAGACATAGGGTCTTGGGCTCTCAACATGCTCCCATCTCTGAGCGCCTAAACTAAGAGATTTTTTCATAAAGGGGCGTGGTGGCCCCATACCTGAGAGTGTTCTGCAAGGGCCAATGCTTAAGGATTTCTTGAGAAATGGGACAGGAGCTTGAGATATACGTGACACTATGTTGTTAGCCCTGCTGCCCTGAGAAGTTGATCTTTGGGGTGGCTCTGACAAAGATTCACTGCTGTCCACAAAACCTGATGAATGTTTTGCAACTATGTCTGCCATGCCTTTAGCTGCACTGTACAATGTATGAGCTGATGAGGATCCAAGTCGAAACTCTGGTCTCTCTGCACTGTTCTTTCTGAGTCTAAGTCGGGTTTTCTCATCATAAAGTTGCTTGCAGGTTTTTTCAGAAGCATATGTCACATTCTCATCAGGAAACCTGACTCTAAGTAAAGGATCTTTGGGTGCTACCTGAACTACATGTAAATCATCTTCTTCCAAAAGACTTTGTTCAAATCTAACTCCCTTCGGATGTGACTCAGCTTCTTGATTTTTCACATGAACCTCCCAGTTTTTAGGAACAACATCTGGCTTTGCCACTGGAGAAGCTCCTGCCCTTTCTTCAGAACTTTGTTGGGATTCAGTAGATTCACTTTCTTCAACTGGTTCATCCACACTCATTTCAATAAAACCAGGAAGACTCAGATATTCAAGAATCGCACTTGTTTGCATAGGAGACATTTTCGGAGACTGTACTACTGGTTTAGCTTTAAAAGATCCAGACATTCTAGGGACAGACAACTGAGACTGGTCACTTTCAACTTCTTCTACCAGAGTTAAAGTTGTAATAGGACTAGGGCTGTCGGAGATGAGACATTTGTCACTTTTTCTAGAGCGTGTTCTTACTCCTTCCATCTCACGCTCATGATAGGGTAAAGTGGAGTAACTTGAAGGACTTGAATCCCTCCTGGATTTAAATTCTACTACGGTATTATCTGTGCAAGTATAGGGCCGAGCAGCAGCAACAGAGTCCCAAGGCTGTGTACCTGCAATGGATCTCCTGTAACTTACAGCCTTAACTGGACTATGTGAACTGTCCCTTTGAGGCGACTGTAAGTGCAGCGCTGGTAGGCTTTCTGAGGTGAAATCAGGCGTCAGAGGAAGTGATGTGTTCTGTGTCACTGGGGACTGTACAGAGTCAGCATGAACAGAGTCCTCTGTACTGTCTCGGACTGTGTGAGCGAGTGCAGATCTGGGGGATCTGCTGTCCCGCGAATTTTGTACTGGAACAAGACTGGTGACTGATGTCACAGGACTGATATCCCAATGGATACGGGAAGTAGAGAGGCGGTCCATGGGGCTGCTCGTACTGCCAAAGTAACAAGCCTTTCTATAATCTGAGATTCGACTTGTTTGACCAGCTGCTTTGTGTTTATGCCTAAAAGAAACCTCCTGTAGTTTCCACACAGGCTCTTCATCTACTGCAGGTGCATCTCTGAGGGAACCTTTTGTCTTTTCTGACTGAACCTGACTTTGCTGACGGGCTGTATGGGCCTCCAGCTCCTTCTCTATTCCCTCTCTTACTTCTACAAGCTGAATACACTTATTGATAGTGTCCAGTTCCAGGTCTGTATCTAGCTGAGACACTAGAGTTCTCTCTTTTTCTAATGACTGATTTAAATTAAGCCTGTCCCTCTCTTGACTTTTGCCCCTTCTGCCCAAACTGGGGAAGAGATCCTCAGCGTGGTCCAGTATTCGGTATCTCCGCAGTGAGTCACTAGGTTTTTTCTCACTGTTGTCAGAGTAGAAACTTGCTCTTTCCAGAAGGGCTTCAGAGCTTTGTTCATCATCTGAATAAAAACAGCCATGACGAGAGAGGTTTCTAGCCATGGCTCGTACTCTGCCAGGGGAAGCAGGAAGCCTTCCCAGTTCAGGTACATCCACAGTTAGAGGAGAATTCTTTCTTTCGTCTTTTTCTGAGCTCAGGATACTAGACTTTGGAGAATCCCTGAATGATGACCGATGGCTCCCACCTGTACTGCCATTACTTTGCAACACATTTACAACATTTGAACTCTCCTGCTGTGGTTGAACAATAAAACGTCCATCTGGTCCTCTGGAGATAGACTCCAATGCAGTTGGAGATGGGGCTTGAGACCCCAGGTGACTCTCAAACATGGTGTAGTGCGGAGGAGGAGACGAGTTAGACAGAAGCTGTTTCCGCTGGTCATAGTACTCTCCACGGCTGCCCTTCTCAAAGGAAGAACGATCGTGTGAAGTGGAAACACTGGGAAAGAAGGGCAGTGGTGGACACAGCTTCAACTTGAGAACACTGTCTGGACTTCGAGGAGGTGATTGATGTCTAGAAATGATATTATATTATATTTTTAGGGAAACTATACAGTACAAATATTATGGCAGCGACAGTAATGGTGTACTCACTGTGGCGATGAGCTCTTCAGTAAGGCATTGGGCAAGTCTGACAAAAGAAGAGAGAAATATTAAAAAAACATTTCATATATATATAATTTAACATGATAAACTTACCTCCTCTTCTCGTTTTGCGGCGCTGCCGTCTCCTATGACTCATATAACAGGCTGTCACTAAAGACAGAACGATTGTTGCAAACAGGAAGCATACTCCAGCAATCACACCGGCCAACAGGGACTCTGGGACCTTTTCCAGAAAACTTGGACTCAGTGGATACACATCCATCCCTATAAGGCACCAGAGTTATGGATAATGTTTTATTTATTCAAAGTAGAGACAAATGGAATAATACTCACCCACTGTAGAGACATTGACAGAATTACTAGGTACACTAAGCAGTTTATAGCTGCGGGATAATAGTCGGAGATCATAATTTGAATCCTATAATGTATAACAAAATTATTATTAAGGCATACAATATTAGAAGTAGAGAAATAAGCTAATACATGTTTTTAAAATACTTACTCTTAAAAGTCCTTTCACAAGTAGTTCACTTTGATTCCTGCCAATGTTGCTGGTGATGATGACCCACTGGCCCTGGTCTTTGCGGGCCTGTAGCACGTAGCCAGTGACAGGGGACGATGAGGTCTCCGGAGCTAACCACCCCAGAACCACACCTTCAGAAGTCCGATTGACCGTCAACATAATGGGGGGGTCCAAGGGCACAAAGGTGGAGAGACTAGGTACTTCTGTTGGAATAGCTGAAAAAAAAGCATCCCTATAAGATCAAAACTAAATAGACACTTAATAATCACTTTGAATTATAACATCAACGTACCAATAGTTTGGACAGAAACAATTTCACTGAACGGCCCAGATCCAAGCTTGTTCTGAGGAAGAACACTGAACTGGTAATTGGTGCCAGCAAGTAGTCCAGTAACTAACAAGTAGTTTTTTGATGTAGGGACAGGCAAGGATGCCCATTCGTGTTTTCCTCTGGATGCCTGCTTGACCCTTAAACATATTGAACCAAATACAATAAATAACCAATTATTTTAACATAACATATTTTAATACAATAAAAGATGTTCTAGATTGTTCATTACATACCATACAGTAAACTTCTGGCTGAATCCTCCATCAAAACCTGGCACCCAGGAGACATTTGCTTGATTCATTTCTGCTTTTACTGTTACTGAAGATACAGTATGAGGGCTGGTGCCTATGTACAGAATCATCAAATATAATTTGAGGATTAAAGAAAATACATTTTTACATACTAGTTATCAGAATAATACACTCACCAAGCACCATGACTACAGTGCCAGCACTGACAGTGGCCACTGGATTAGAAGCCAGGCATTCCCAGCCCCCCTGATGGTCTTTACTGAGGGGCTGTAACAGGAGGGAACCATTTGTCAGCACAGTGATGGGAGAGCGCGGAGTAGGGCCAATCTTCAAAAAAAGGAAGGCACAAGTTAAGACAATGTTTTGTGTTTTGATACCATTACTTTTTTATGGCATTTCTTATACCTTGCTCCAAGTTATGTTTGGGGAAGGGTCTCCAAAGGCTTCACATGGGATGATCAATTCTCTGCCCACCTCCTGCAGGTATTCTGGACGTGGCGGCACTTTGAAGGTTGGAGGGTCCTGAAAAGGATAGTACTTTTATTGCCTGCAAACCCAGAATGACTTTTTTCATATAGAGTGTTGCTTTTACCTTTAATATGACTTTAGTAGGCTCAGATTGACCCATAGTCCCATAACTGTTGTAGGGAGTACATGTGTACATGCCCACAGCATTGTCATTGGCCCGGGCAATAAAAACTGAGCCCTCAGAATTCACCATCCAACCGGGGAACTAGACAAGTAAAGAAATTATGAAAAGATCCAAATCCAATATATTCATAAAGCATTATTAAAAACAAGTTGATCAAAGTGCTACACATGGGGTTAAAACATATGAGTAATACAGTGAAAAATATATACATGAAATAAAAAAAAAAATAAAAAAGCTTTATTTACCATAAGAGAAGACAACTTACATTGTCAAGATTCAAGTGGTTTCCATCTTTTGTCCAGTTTACATACAGCACAGGAGGATCTGCCTGAACAGGGCAGACAATGACCCCCTCCATGCCTGAAGGCAAATATGTTTCCCTGGGCATTCGGTTTACCCGTGCAGGATCTTGGGTGGAGGCAAAAAAGCATTATTGTTAAGTTCACTCTGATTCTCCACTTCATAAATATGTAGAATAGCATCTGGTGAAATCTTACGTTTAACTTTGAGATGTGCAGAGGCCGATGGTGGAGTTAATATCCCATTGGTCGGGATGCATGTATAATTCCCAGTATCTTCTGGAATAAGATTTGGTATGAGAAGTGTTCCATCCACCAAAACCTTTACCCGTGACTTTAGTGACCTTCAGACAGAGCATAGAGCAACCATGATATGAACCAAGATATTATATTAATATATATTTTTATATGCTAACTTAAAATAACCTACTCAATATGATAAACATTTTGTCCTTGTTTCATCCACTCATAGGTAAGGTTCGATGGGTAGGCATCAGCTTGACATTGCAGAAGTGCATCCTGGGACATGTTCAGAGTGGTGTCTTCCGGGTAAATGAGGATTATTGGTGGGCCTTCAAGTGGAAAAAGAAACAGAATCATGCACACACACATTATACCTTAAATGTTTGCAGTGACATGAAAAGGTCAGGTTTAAATGAAGGTGTTTTGGTAATGCCACTAATTGGTCTATAGGGGGCAGTGCAAACTAAAGCTCATTGTCTGAAATGTTGCAGAGAGATCAAAGCACAGCACTGGGGATAGTTATTCATTCTCCCCGAAAATGTTGACAGTTTGACTCTCACCTTTGACCTGCAGCTGTGTGGAGTGGGTAAGATTTCCCTCTGAGTTTGACACGTGACATTTGTAGACTCCTGAAATATTTCTTGTAACAGAGGCCAAAGACAGCGACCCATTGAGCACCTAAAATAACGTACAGGTTAAAGTGTTAAAGAAGTTTACATTGATTACTTTATTATGCATGGCATTTAAGATCTTTAAATGTTAGGTTGTTTTAAGATGGTGTATGTCACAATCTGAATTAGATTTTTTATCCTGGTTAAATAAAGGTTGAACATAAAACTACTGCAGACTATAATTCATTTTGCAAAGACATGTTTCAAATATTCAAGAGTATATTGATTTTAGCTTCTTATTTATAGAGATGTGTTGTCTCAAAAGATATATTTTGTTTTTATTTGTTATTTGCTATGGGGACAATCCAATTTTTTCTTCACTCTGAAACCTATGGACAGCACTATTCTTGAGTCCAATTATTCACTGTTGTCCTTACTTTAATTTTCTCATGTTTCTCGACTGGGCTCTCATCTTTATGCCACACAACAGTTGGACGAGGGTTGCCATGGGCTCCACAGCTGAGAGTCAGTGAGTCTCCAAGGAGAACCTCTACAAAAGTTGGTGGTGTCTTGATAAACACAGGTGGAGCTGCAACAAAAAGCACTGATTGTTAGTGACACTGAAAACTAAACAAAGAAATCTGATTTAGGGCAAATCTGATTAATAGGCTGAATATTACAGATATTATCCTATTAAAGATATATTTAACTGGCCAGTTCAGTTTAATCTCTGATAAATAAAAGATAACAGGTGGTACCACCTGCAGTGAACAGCAGGGGAGGAGACCAGAATTAACCTTAATTCTTGACCCCAGTCAGTCTTTCCTCAATGTATTTGTTTAAAGCTTGAAATTTAAAAAGCATTTTTCTAAACTTGGAAATACAAACTTGCATGTGCAAAATATAAAATCCTAAATGCTGGAGTTCACCCTAGAAATGTAAATAGTGAATAAGTGTGTATAATCACTTAAAGGTGCAGTGTGTAACCTTTCTGTCAAATACTTGTCTCCATGGAAATGTTATTCCTTTGTCTGGAATGTCTCACAGTTTGGTATTAAACCTTTTTACCTTCATGGAGAACAGACCAGGCTGATCTGTGGAGAAGCACCCCCCTCACAGTCAGAATGCCAGTTTTTCTAGGCACCTGTTATTTAATAAATGTAAGGTTTAGCCGTTCAGTGTCATATTGTGGAACAAGGCAGAGCAAAGGCATATCCATAGAAACAAGCAGGTGACAGACCCCCAACGGAAAGGTTACACAATGCACCTTTAAGTGTAACATCATCGTATGATACACATTGCATAATATCTCTAAAATGAATCTTGCCAAAGCCCTCTGTGTTTGCATCAGGTCATATAATGAGGCTGTTCTATTCAGGAACAACACCCATGAAGATGTCCCAAACCCCACAGTGCTGCACCTGTGATGGAGAGAAAGGTCCATGTGCCATTTTGAAAGTCATCGGTTTTGCTATCCAACAGAAGGATTCGGCATTCAAACCAGCCCTCATCCTCCTGGGTCAGTCCCTCCACCAGCAGAGAGGCACCCCGGGTCAGAGACACACGGCCTAAATGAGAAAAAGCAAAAAGAAACACAGAGTCAAAACAAATGAACAGACGAGCAGCGTCAGCACATGCAGACTTAGGGCTTACATGCAGTGCAGTGGATACAGGAGGCCAGGCTAACAAAAGCTAACAAAAACTCTAGTTAGTAAAACATGTCTTGCTTGATAAAGAATTATATTTTATACAGACAATGATACTGTATCAGTGACACTGAGACCAGAAAATTCCTTTGTGGTGTAGAATAAATAACTGTAACCAAAACATTTCAACAGTTGGTATCGTTGATGTGTATAGTCCAGGCTTTGGAGGAATAAATGGTATTATCTGAGTAATGAACAAAGGTCTGCAAATGGTGACTGATCAATATGAGAACAAAACTCTCGACGCATTATAAGTTTGGCTAATTCCACCAGAGAAATAATTTTTAACCCAGTAATAACAGATTTGTGATCTTGTGATTCTGCCCAAATGAAGGAGGATGTGAAGATCAAGAAAGTACTTGAATCAGTTTCAAAGAGAAAATCTTAAACATTCAAGAGCTTGTTTCTGTTTGAATGGGCTCTGCTCAAATGTTTGAATTAGGCCACTTGTTTTGAGGACGTTGGAGGACGTCATCGAAATATGAGTGAAAAGAGCCAATGCCCACATAGACCAACACACAGAGCCCACAGCCCCGATCTACCACAATGACATGCTGCTTCTTACAACTCCTCGTCAGACTTTGAAACTTGATCGGCTGGTTGCCTGGTGACTGCAGCCTGGTATTGGAGTTCCACCCCCCTCCCATCTTTTTATTCTGTCTCTCAATGAACTCTTTTTACCCCTTCAATCAGTGGTCTTTTAAAGATAGGAGGATGTATGGATGAGGAAGCACACACGTTGCTCATACCAGACCGTTGCCAAAGCAGTTTAAAAGCAAACAGACGTTGAATCTGACAGCAGGGCATGAATGAATGACAAGAAACAACAAAAAAGACAAAGCATGCAATCACTTCTCAATCACTTTTGTGCAGAGACGGACAATATGGGAAGAAATCGAATGACAATTTTTTCTCCCTCACATTTGAGTAAATTTTTATTTTTATTTTCAAAACAAAATGGCTTTAAAGGTTGATTTCATGAACATAAACAAGTCAGACTTTTTAATCAGTGCCATTTCCAATTTCCTTCAGGATAATAAAGTAATATCTATCTATTTAACACAAAAAAAATTCAAATTTCTTTCTCCAAAGTCTGAACTCCAAACCACGTTTTTATTTGCAGAGGATTGGCTGTCGATAAAAATTCAATAAAATGCCCAGCCCTATTTCTGTGTACTATTTTTACACAGCAATCATTTACTTTAAAAAAGGCAAAAATAAATTCAACTAAAGATTAATTATTACTTGAGCCTTCAGGAAATAAAAATGTCATTCATCTATAGCCTTAAGACTAGGCTTAACTGAGAGTCCAGACTGACAACAATAGCTAACAATTAACCCTGCATTCCTGACTGGGGTTGTTGCTGAGTTTAATAGGTGGGTTTAATGATTGACCAACCTCTCAAAAGCCCTCATAAAAAGAGAGACCCTGATTCTAGGTCAATATCTTTAAACAACCAGGTAGGGCTACGACATCAGGAAGTGTGTGTGCTCGTGACAGCAGGTATAAGGCTATATTTAGGCCTTTCCCTTAGGTTAATATGGGATTCTCGCTGGGTGTATTTCCTTTTCAGACAAGTGTGGAAAAGTAGGAACATGAAAAATTGGTTTAGCAATACAGGTTTTATTCGCAAGTGCCCAGAAAACGCTAGAATGGACTAAAAGTTATTAATTCCCTGAATAATTACATGTGGTTAAAACTTTTTTTTTCCAACTAAAAAAACACCAAAATTGTGTAAACTGATTTAACACCTTCACTTGCAAACCCAACAAAAAACAGCAATGCAGATTATGGCAATCCTACTTATAGATCAGGCAGTCTGGCCATGTGGCTAAGAAGCACGTGGGGGTGTATACAATACATGTTGATTTTCAAAAAATGTGAGGTGAGCCCTGCCCCCTGGACCTCCATGGAGGAAGTCTGATTTTACTGTGGGCACTTAACCCTTTCCCGCAGCCTGCCTCTTGTCCATCATGACAAAGAGGCAACAGCCCCCACTCCTCATTCCCAAGCGTTTCCATGGTGACTGTGTGGGGTTAGGTTTGAATTGCGTTGCTGTAGAAACGTGGAAGACCCAACATGGACATGGGAGGGTCGACCATGCGGGACAGAGGGTGGGTTTTACTCTCATTTGAAAAATTGGACAAAAACATGTTTAGGTTTGAAAACACCTTTGTGACGCATTTGGTGATCTAAAGCGGGACATCATGGTTTTCTCTTCAGCGTTTGGACAGACAATGGCCTGTTGCTGGGTGACTAATGTAGATTCATTTAAATCTGAATGTAATCTCTCAGCATAAAAAAATAAAAAATTACAGACCAGGTGCTTTGTTATAGATATTCAATTTAAACAAAAAATGTGGCCAGCATCATCATTTTTATTAGGCTTGTGAGATTTCTTGGAATACATACACTAATGCTAAAAAATAGGAGCAGAAAAATACTATTTAGAATGTATGACTCCTGTGGGGAGGTTACCGAGAGTGTGCACATCGATAATCTACTGACAATAACCAATGAGACTCTGACCCTCCTGACCTCATGACCTCTACCTCCCCATCAGACACGTTCATCACTCCTCCTATTTCACCACAGCACAATATCCATGAGCCCTGTCAAGAGCCAAATCTTGTTAGAGCTTTGGTGAACACAGAGTGGCTGAAACAATAGCCCTGTTCCTCCTCCTCACTGTTATTCCTACAGCAGGTATCACATGACACGGCGTCTCTATCTTAAAGTGAGCCTTGTTCCAACAGGTCGAGCTGGAGTTCAGCCAAGGGTAGAAAATGGAAACATTAATCCACCAGTTCTGCGAGAACCTCCAAGTCGCCCCATTCATTTTAGACCTAGTCAGGTTCTCACCCAGTGGGTGGCTCGTTAGGGAAAACTGTGCTTCAGAGAGCAACACCGCCAAATGAACTGGCCGTGTCTCACGGTCCCTGATCTTCCTTATGTCAGTGGATATTGATATGGCCCTCTGTGCAAGTGAAACCAGTGCAATGAAGTGAGAAGCTGCTGTGACTACACTTAACTTGCATGGCATACTTTCACAAAATTCTTGACTTTTCTGTGATTTTTCTTAAAAAACTTAACAGACTCAACATCTGTTATGTTCAACTGCTGTTCTCACAGTTACTCACAGCTGAATGGTGAAGTGGCTCTATGGTGAACAAACATACACACAAAAGCAGCCTTTAACCCGAAGAGGAAGACAGATTATTCTGTTTTGAGAAGCATCAGCACTGCTGTTCTTTGACCATCCGTATGTGCATTAGGAAGCTGGGCAGAAGTGCATTGTGGGATGTGTTTTGATTTGAATACAATCATAAGTCTGGGGGCCAGCCCCCTGCTCTGACAGCACTCCCCTCCCACTCCCCCAAATTTCTCTCTTCAATCCTCCTGTCTCCCTAATCAGTTAAACCCTCTTATGAATAGCTCTTTGTCGTGAGATAGATTACAGTTTACTCTGTCCCTCTCACTCTATCCGGCTCTGTTAACCCCTCACACCAGCACATGCCTCACGTGCCAAGTTTCACTGTATTGGCAACTTAATTTCAAACCTGGTCAACCTTGTATTAAATGTGTTAAAGAGAAAGACTTTAATGTGAACATTTTAAATAACAGCCTTTATATCTCAACTGTGAAAGTGTTACTTGTTACTAAACTTATTACAGAGCTGATATAGATCTCACGTTTGAGAATTGGCTGCTATGTGCCTAAGGCATGAAATTACAGAGCCTTTGTAATAACCTCTGTTTAACTCGATAACTCTGAAGTCCCCAGGCCCTGGTCAGATATTGTGCCTCACTGTTGTGGCATGTTGATCTCTGTGGCAGAAAAACTGGTTGGTTAGGATCAAACATACCATATCATTTGTGTAGATTCGCAAACTATTCATTGATATTAGAGCATGAAGTGAAAATAGGCCGGTCACAATATTCACAATAAGGTTCACTTTGTGCTTCAGAGCATCTGTAGGAAGAAGTAGTTTTCAATATAATCATTGACTGTAATATGGTAGGAATATTTCAAAATATGTTAAAGTGACAATCCTATGTAGTGCTCAGTAAAATGAGAAAAATATATAATTCTGAATTTTCATTTGTTTTAATTCTGTTAAATAGAAGCATTCACATTTGAGAAAAGACATAAATATGAATTGCTGAGGTAATACAAAATCATACACATTTCTATGCATACGTTTTATACGTAAAAAGATATTATTATTTTTTGTTATTGTTTGCAAATAAACCTTTGGTACTTAGCAGTCTTTGCTATTTGCAAAAGCAACAATTAACACTTGCACTCTGTCCCATAATCTGTGTTTGTACTGTATGTGATTTATGCATGTGTGCAGTGAATCTTGCCTTCTTGGATTTTAAGGGGTCACACTGGCAGCCTGCTGGGAGCCTGCTGGGATGTGGGGGTTAGACCATTGTTGTTGTGGTCTAAGGTCAGAATCCCTTGCTCAGTGTCTATGTTCATTTACTTTAGCTGAAGTGATTATATTTGATCTAAGTGTACTGACGAAAACGCTGTGACAATTCACAACAATAACATTTGACCAGAGAAAACCTATGGAGAAGGGCGAGGACTTTGTCATCTATCCTTGCCCATTACTGCTAGTACTCACAGCAACTACTGCTGCTGCTACTATAACTACTAATACCACGTCACCAGTCACGAATCCCCCTTAAGCAGACAGGAGAAGCTCTCACTCAGACACACCCTGACCGTCTAGGGGTCAACTGAAGGGCACCGCCCTGTGTATATGACAGTGCAATCTCAAATGCACCTGATATGAATTCATCGTACTTTGTTTAATGGACGACTAAAACAGGCATCAAGATACCGCATAAACGTGTGCTCATCTTGAATTTTAACATTGGAGGTAAAGGGAAAAAGTAGCAGACAAGCAAGACTATAGAAATTGATGTGCCAGAAAATTGACAGTTGTGTAGAAAATTGACAGTTGATAGTAGCCCAAGTTTCCACAAACTCACATATTTTATTGTTAACTAAGCCCATAATTAATGCTCCTATAACCTCTCTTCCTTGTATTTCTTCTCTTAGACAAGCCAAGGCAGAGATCAGGAAGTGGTATCCTCTCTCTGTTACTGTTGTGGCTACATCTCAAATCCCCCCTTTAATTTGAGGGTAGAATACATTACATACATAGCACTGACACGCTTTGCACATTGCCATCTGCCTCTAGTGGGAGGGAGCAATGA
Organism: Scartelaos histophorus; assembly: GCA_000787155.1. Lineage (NCBI taxonomy): Eukaryota > Metazoa > Chordata > Actinopteri > Gobiiformes > Gobiidae > Scartelaos > Scartelaos histophorus. The sequence continues at coordinate 18,588 of JACN01123980.1, read as the reverse complement.
GGATCTAAGGCAGACAGGGTAAACCCTCACCAGACGCAGGCACCACAAGAAGTGAATATGGCACAACACAAGCACATACCAGAGCCCCCATGCCTACACTGTTGTTTACGCCATTTTGTCTGATGACTGCACCAAAACAATACCATGATAACTGTCTGTGTGAGAGTTAGCTTGTAGCTGTTTGTTTGTCACTCAATCAGTGTACAGTTAATAATGCAACTAAAATGTTCAATAATTCATTCAGTTCATTTTATTAATTATTCATTGTTGTAAAAGAAATTCATAGACAAATTAAAAGTCTTAAATCAACAAAATTCAGTAATAATTCAAATAAAGACTTTGGCTAAAACCCCAATTCTGTATGAAGCTGAGTGAAGATCCCTGCACATTTGTGTGACCTAAATCATATGGGATTGTCAGTGCCCCAGCTTTTGCCGAGTTAGGGGATGTCGTGATACCACTCTTTGTTTTTTGTCCTATGCAAGATAATGAGCGGATTATACGGTCGTAGTAAGGAGTCTAGCATCTTTTCCTATGTTCATCAATTCTCCTAGCAAAACAAGCTTACTGGGTCACCCCTCAGCATACTAATAAAACACTATCATCAGACCGCCAAGCCCCCACCCAAACTCCTAATCCCCCCAACTGCAGCGTTACTGGTGCCCCCCTTTTTCGGCAAAGCTTCCCCAACCCCCTTTGACTGCATCCATCCATTCTGGTTCTTCCTCTGCTCCTTACACTGGCGCTGCTGTCTGGAAATGCCCAGAACACCCACAGAAATAATTACAGGGCTCTTTTGAGTTGGATTAACGTTAGGGGTACTGATTCATCCAGCTTCCTGTTTCTTTGACAAATAGGTGTAACATTGTTTAATGTATACATTTAAGAGGAAGAGATTGCATGTTTAGTTATATAATTTTGTCCAATACAAAACCAAAAAATAATTTGCATTGATGAGCCTTACCCTTGTAGTTTGGATGAACTCGTGGGGCATATACTCCAAATTTAATGAGGATGGGAACATTATAGCCAAGTCGCACCCATTCCACCACATGCAGAGGAAAAAGGTTTGGGCTGCTTTCTCCCTTGGATATGGGATCAAGGTTACAGTCCAGCTCTGCAGAACCCCCTTCCCGGGCTTGAACCAATGTGGCCAAGCCTTGAGACACACCTGTAAAGGCATAAATATATTACAAACACATACATTACAAATGTGTTTGGACAGCAGCCAGTCATACATACAACCATACGACATATGGACTTAATACCGTGTAATTACACGGTTCCAGTAAATGTGATGTTGTCTGAGAAAGTCATGAAAACCACAGTATTTAACATTTGTAGCATTTCTTCTCAGAATATCAGAGAAAGGCACAGGAAAAGGCATTTTAACAGTAGTCTGGATCAGTATTAGTGTGTTCCCTTGAGGGTTCTTTTAAAAGCAGGGGACCAGAGGGGATGTAAAATGATGATGTGCCATTTGGCGATAAGATCGTATAACCTCAAAGCCTGCAAACACACAGTAATCCCATTAGTAACACCTGGAGTAGAGTCTTTCAGTGACTCCTGCTCAGTGCCCTGAGCTCACGTCAGTGCAGTAGGTGCCAGGGCTGTGTCGCCTCTCATCTGGCTGACTACTTTAATCTCCAAAGGGAGGGGGTCACTGTGCCTCTCTGATGCAGGACAGCAGGACACTCGTGTCCACACCCCACTACCCCCTGGGGTCCACACACATGGTCTGTGGACCAGCTCAATTAATGTCCCACCCCACCCCAGAAGTGTGCCTGGGGTTGGGGGTAGCACAAATCCCAGATTGATCTAAATACATGACCAGATAATATTTAAGTTGGATTTTGTCCCCATTCTCGTTTTTGGGCCTCTCCTCTTCCCTCTTAGAGCAATAAGAGTGGTCACAGGCCATGTATTAAACACTTCTGCAGGAAACAGAACATAGCAGTAGTGGTAATAATAAACATAGACATTAGGAATAAGGAAATTAATTGTGATACTATAAATAGCCTAGTAGTTATTTTGATATAGTATGGGTAAAATGTAAAGCATATTGGTCAAAATGATTATATGATTTTGAAAAATCTGAATCAAATTGACCTCAAGACAGAAAATAAATTGAGCAAATGTGTTTACTTTTTATTATTGTCTCTGATGAGACTATAATTTTATTTTTCAAGTTTACAGCAACACAAAAATGAAATGAATGAAAAAATTAGAGAAGGTATACATACTAAGCAGACAGATGGCTCCAGCGGTGATGACAGCTTGAAGCCACTGTCTCTCCTGTCCCATGGCCGTCCTTCACACTCCTTCACATATCTCCCATCCTGAAAGGCAAGACCAGCACCCACTTTAGTATAAGCAGCACCACTTAAACATCCCTGCCTTTCATCTCAGATATACTGTAAGTAATCTCTTTTAATGTGAGTTAACATCTTTACTGGGCTAAGATGGTCAGACTAAGCACCAACATGAGGATTTCACCAGTTACCAAAGTGCAACCAAACTAACAAAGTAATCTAACCTAAGTAACTCTTGAACACGTAGTCATTAGTATAATTTCAATTACATCTTAAAATTATATGTAAGAGGGAACAGGCCTTGTAATCAGAGCAAGTCTAGAGATGATGCATGGACACAGGGAAACATTTTCTGGGTTAGTACCTAATGACATGGTTCAACAGGCCTCTGGTAGAGGACCCGAGCTGGATGAGGGTGAAGAGACCAACCACCGTGGAAGGTGAGGAGTACATTTTTTATTTTTTTTATATATACACTAACACTAACTTTGTATGAAAGTGAATTTAACAAATACAAGAAAGAGACTGATCTTAGGCAGCAGGGAGCGGTGGGAGATTATCTGGGGATAAGCACAGGTGTGCTGTGTGCATAGTCATCTGAACTAGCTGATCCAGAACAGCTACAGCTGCCTCTCTTTTTGCTTTTAACCATGCTGTAATAATATTCAAACATGAAAATTTGTAAGTGGGATTTGCTCATTTTAAGAGCTCAAACTTTCCATTGTACAGTTCTATATCATCCAGTGATAATCCAGTTCTTCACCAACAATAAGCAACCTTAAGGCACGAGCTGCTGTGTTGGCCTTAAAGGTTCTGCCTCTTTAAAGAGGCAGAAGATGGGCAGTGGCTACAGTGCCAGTGGTTTGTGACAAACTGTGACTCACTTGCTAAAAAGTCATCACCTGAATCTGTAAGGGTGTGCTACAGTTGGTAATGTTCGAGTTCAGCAGTGAGGCAGCAATAGGTGTGGTACAGGTTCAAGTAAGCAGATAACAGCCAGGTTGCGTCCTCAAGCAGGATATTTAACCTTTATTACTACAACTTGTACCAGATGTTACAGTCGCCATGGCCAAACAAGAACAGCACGTTGGTGGCAGTGGCAGTAGAGGTAACTCTCTAATCTCAAGGGTATCTGAGGGAACGCTGGACATAATTAGTAGCTTTTCAACACTCAGTCACAAATCTACAAAGAATCATCACAACAGTAAATCAGAAAGGTATTTGAAGAGTAAGAAGCCTAAGGCTTCACTACATGATCTTTCAAATCTCACGTACAGCCTCTGGAGGAGGATTGTGTATTTTACTGGATTTCAGTGACACAAATGGGATTGTGGACCTTGCCATGACTTAGCCTTCTGGACAGTGCATTTGTAAATAAAGGGCTAATCCTGGCCTGCTGCAGAGTGGGAGTGTTGAGAGTATGACACACTTTGAGATCAAATTAGACAAACAATTCAATGTCAAAGTCACTTTGCTTTTTTTTCCTCTTTTTTTTGCTTGGACTGAAGCTACTGTCAGCAACAACAGCTGGTGAGCCTGACCTGACCTGGATGAAGGATGAATATATGGATGAAGTGCACAATTATTCTAAGTATTCATGAATGCACAGTGCCCTATAGCCTTCTCCTCATATGTCAAAATTCTGGACTGCTGTAAGTCTTTGATATATGTAAGATCAATAACATGGGGTGACCATGTGACCAGTCTGAGTTTGTGCTTGTATGTCTAACACTCAAGCACAGTTATGAGTGATGCTGCTGACAGATACAGGCCTGATAAGCAGGAGAATTACTTCTGTGCTAATCTTGGTTAATCCCAACAGAGTATACCCTCAGGACAAGCCTACGAAGGAAGGAACTCCTCGTGTCACTCAAACAACTAATGTGAAAGACTTAGCGAAGCAACTCACACCTGCACCTTACTGCAGCCAGTGAGCCCACTCTGGGGGAAGCACATCGGTAACATTAAACCACCAACAACTTGACTGGTTCCACCAGCGCAGAGCACAGCAATCAATTCATAGATTTAAGCCTGGCACAGCAACCTAATTTAGAACTTTTTTATTGACATGGTTTAGTGTTAGCCAAAGGAAATTAGATTGGCACACACTGGGCATGAGAGTAACACAAGGTCTCGTGAGTCCCATGACTGTGGTCAATATACTCTAGTTAGTTTACTATGAGATTTAAATGCTTATAAATCACTGCACAATTTGAATATTCTTTATGTGCAAATGTGCAATTCAACATAATGCAGACAACCAAGGAAAAACAAACTGTCCTTACAGTCCTTGGGCATCCCTGCCCCCAATTCTGGGGTGAATTTGGAAAGTCCTTTTGATCCCACAGTGGGGAATTCACAGTCAAAAGGCATGACATTTTACAGACAAATTAGACTGTTGGTGTAGACTTTGACCTCATAAGGAACAGTTACCCACATACAGGTTTACAGGTTTTAACCATGATAAGAATATTCATTATCTCTATTTGTCATTAAAATTACAAAAGCACACTCGCCCTCTAGATTTTAATCAGTTCAAAATGAACTTTATTACTAACTTTTTTTATTTTTGATTGTTTTGTTTGATGTAAATGTCTGGACACAGCATATTTACACATTGGAGCTTCCCCAGCTCATGAATAATTTGTTTCTTAGAGACTTCTATTGATCACTGAGTGCTGACACCACTGTACACTGAGCACAAAGCAGGAGCATAAAAACCTAATGAAACAGGAGTACAGGATATACAACAGAAGTGAGAAATAAAAGCAACTGAGAAGCAAATGAGAAGCAACACATGTACAAAGCATGAACTCATAGATGTGTGTGAGCTCACTCTGACTAATCAATATGCACTAAAATAATAACAAATACAAGAAAAGCAAACCCAGGGATATTTGGGATACTACTAATGATCAATGAAAGCTGCCATTAGTTATAATTTCAATCTGAAGTGAATCAATCCTATAGCATTTCAATTATTTACATAAACACGTTCTTGTTTTGTGCATTACCACTGTGGGTGACGTTACTCCATGTCACCATCCAGTAAGAAAACAGGTGCACCTATTGTCTGACTCAGTCAAGCGAGAGATGCGTGGTCCTTATAAACAGTACACCCACTAAATAATAAAACCATGTCACATTTTTTTTTCTGGCAATGTAACAGTAACGTAGTAGAGTCCATCTATAGGTTCAGAACTGTCTACAATAACACGCCCACTCACAATTCACCAGGCAGCGCTGCAAGAGATCCACAAAACAAAAACAAAACACAATAATGTCACATCTGAACAGTTAATCACATAATGAGTTGTGCAACAGATCGAAAACAAATGTGCAGCATAATGCGAAATCGCAAAGGTCTGAGCATTAAATGTGTCTATGATCTATTACAGTGTTATAGCCTCGAAATATTAGAATAATATTTGGTGACGACCTGCCTACTGCTGTTCGGGATTGTGGTTTTATAAAGGTGCTGATCTCCACAGACAGAATGCTGCTGGATGGTTTACTCACGTTGCTCGAGGCACTTTTCCACAGGTCGTCAAAAAGTATCCCTTCAGTCCATTGAACTTCCTTCTGTCTTTTAATTATCAATTTGGCCTTCAAGAGTCAAATCGCTAAGATCGCGGGGAGAAAAATGCAGGTGTTCACATCCTTGTCTGCAGGCGTGGATCAATAAAAAAAAAGTTTAACTCGAAAAGCAATCTTGTAATCCACTGGTTTAGAGTTTTATAAAGCTAGTGTGGTCGCAGTGCGTCCGTAAACAAATCCACATTTAAAGTCCATTTAAAGTTTCTTGACTTCTTTTCTTGCGCAGTTCATTATCCACTTAAGCGGGAACTGGATCAAATCAACACGAAAGTTTCTCTGTTTCAAAGACTAAGAAGATGCTTTGCAAATGTAGCTACACTGGCCAATTCGTGTATAAATAAAGCGCAGAGCACGTTGGGTTAGTCCTGCTGGAGCGGTGCTTCTCCTCCCATTAGATTTGCACCTCCTCCTTGTCCTGGAGACTTCGCCCGAGCCACAGATCAATGCTCGGGAAATCAACGCTCCAATTTCCGGTCATCACCTTCACAATATAACCCTGCCTTACAATCATGAACATATATATTCTGATGGCACGTTTGGCATCACGATATACATACTTACATCATAAGACAAATCACATACTAATTCGAATAATTACGTATTAACTCATCTGTCTATATGCAATGCTGTTAAATCCGCACGTGTGCTTTTATTTTGGAGCGTGGTTATCTACTTCCGTTGTTGTTTTTGTTTTACTTGGAGCCGCTGGTTTTAGCTGTGCACGAGCTCGAGACAAAGCGCCTTTTTCGTGGGAAAAACTCTTGTGGCTGACTGGCGGTTATTGCATTAACGAGATTACTGTATTAAAAAAAGTATGCTCAAAGTATGCCTGCCTATTGTTAATAATAAACATTCTAAGAAAACATTACAAAATTCAGGATTGTATAATAATTTCAAATTCACATCTAAAATAGGGTGACCTGACGTCCCTATTTACTTGTGACAGTCCCAGTTTTAAGCCCTGTCTCCTGTCTCAGCAGATTTATCCAAAATCATTGATTTGTCTCAGTTTTATACAAGACATGTCCCAACCTATTTTTGACCGATTTGATCCCTGCCAACACTAAAAAGAGGTATAAATTGTCATTGAAGTAAACTACAGAAAAGCATGCTTAAAAATCACCAAAACACAAAAGAAAATGTGGCTATACTCACGTTTTAGCCATGAATGGGCGAAGCGCAGAATAATTTTCCTTACTTACGCACTTATTTCACAATTTTATGATTATCAACCAACGCAAACCGAAGGCGTCCCAGTTAAAATATGTCCCTGGTCTGATCTAAATGGCTTATGCGCATAAATACCTTAATCATACTTACTTTTATTGTTGCGGCTTTGCTATGTTGAATTTGTAGGGGAAAATACCTTCAAAGACCCTACGTGGGGGCAAGTGCAGTCATCCATGCGCCCAGCACAGTGGGCTCCAACAACAGGTCCACTGCAGTTTGACCTTCCCAGATTTAAAGTAACCAATCATGTCCCTCCTTTTCACAGGGGGTCGACCTGGTCCCAAACTTGATTATTTCATACACATTTTCATCAAAATTGTCAAAAAAAATATAGTTTGCTTAATCAGTACATTTCTATGTGAACCTAATCTGTAATATTTGACCAATTCTCAGGGGTCCACATGTGAGCCAGAAATAGAGAAATATAATACCTGCGTAATAATAGAGAGAAATTAGGTGAGAGCCCTAGTTTTTCTGTTGCAGGCAGGATAGGACTTTACAAATGCACTGTTTACCTCAGCTACACACGCCCTGTAACACTAGGGGCTCTTGTGTGTGCCAGGTGAACCATATGGAGATCAAAGGATTGGAATTAATCACAAGGAATCTTCTAAGAAAGATTTAACTCTAAAAAGTTGTCTAATAAACTGTTTAAAACAATTTACCCTTGAAACAACATTCACAGTTTACATTTTACTTTATGATGCATTCAGTTTTAATGAAATAACATTCTTCACAATAAAGTAAATTATAAAAAATTAAAACAAAAACTACAATTTAACATCTAACAGTAGTTAGTATACAAAAATTGACACAAACAATTAGTTTCTAAGCTTTGTTACAATTGTAAAGCAACACTGTTCATACAATGATAAAATATGATTAAAACTAGTCATCAAAGTCTGGTATATCATCATAGGAGTATCCTGGATAACCTTTTGATGCATAGTAAGCTATCCGCAGATGGTAAATCCCTGGCAGGAAGACAAGGATCCCAATGATGAGAACAGGCACAGTTCTGTCTGAATGCTGGAGATAGAAAAGAGGGTTGAGTGTAAAGCAAATGTACAATTTATGTTAACTTTGTAAGGAACTTACAGTGACTCCAAAGTACCCAGCGAGGAGAAGGGAACCAATGACGATCAACAAAGACCCTATTAAGAAGAGTACAGCAGCAAGGGCTATGGCTTTGTACGGCACTTTGGGTGGGCTCTTTTTGAACTGCAAAGACGGCAAAGTATTTAATTATACACAAAATGTGACTACATGCCAACAGATTCTAACTCCATTTCTCTTGCTATTGTTGCTACAATTTATTATTACATTTATATTTTTACTCTTTGTTATAATATGATGTGTGAGCTACTGTTTCCAAATTATTTTCCTTGTAGATCAATAAAGTTTGTCTATATCTAAGTCCTGACAATAAAGGGGTTTAGCATTTTCACAAATTCCTCAATCTTGAATTGCTGGAGCTAATGTGTCAAGACACACACTCACTCTTTTACTTCATTTTGTCGAAAATTATTTCATATTCTTGTTTGATACAACATATAATAGTGTAAAGAGAAGATACAGAAAGAAGCTTGAATTGATGGTTCAAATTAATTATTGTTATTAATAACTGTATAGTACTTTTAATGTTATCCTAACACACTTAACTGAATCCTTCTAGCTTCTCTCTGGAAATTTGCACCAAAACCCCTCACAAACAAGGGCAAATTAAATGTGCACTGAGTAACTTTTCTGGTAGAAGGCCTGTCAGTTACTTGTTTTCATGGAGATTGCTTCACCTCCATTATTTCAAAGTATGACATTTAACTTTTCAAATCCCATAGAAACAAGCAGGAGATGCCACTCCCAGTTTTAATTGTATTTTTGAGCAATAAAAACATCCATAATTTAATAAATGCATCTTATTTAAGTTTAATACCCTATTGTGGAGAATTACAAGCAAAGTAAAAGACCCCCAGCCTGATTTTGCACAGTGAAAAATAAAATCATAAGAGCTGTGTACAGTCAACTTTTTGCCGGGAGTTAAATCATCCATATTCATGATGCAGATGCAATTTTCTTTTACCTGTAAATCAATGTAGCCATCATCGTCTGAAGCCAAGCGTGAATACCTGACTTTGTTGTTAGAAAAGCCATCAGACACGACGTTGCGAGCAGGCATGTTGACAGGTTAATGAAAGAAAAATATTTTAATTATTCAGTGGCTAATATGAACGCTATAGTCTAATAATTATGCAGTTAATAAGGCAAGTAGCAGTTCCATTATTTGAATAAAAGATGCTATGCCAAAATAAAAACACGAATAAAGAGAAAAGAAAGATGAAGTGGACAGAAATGTTCCTTGTTGACAAACTGCACCTTCCTGTTCCGCACATGCGCACTAACGCTTGTATCGGTGTATTATGTCCACAAAGACAGAAGAGGGCGCTGTTGAGTAGGTCAAATATTTAGCGCAACAGGCAGTGGACGGTGAGCAGTCTGGGATTACGCGGTCTGTCAGGATATATAGGCATTAATGACACACAAGATTAATTTCACTGCTGTTTTTTATAAAATGTTTTAATCTTGCATTAACCCACAGATTGGTGACGTGATTCCAGCTCCCACAGATTAATGCTGTTGTTGTGTTCTTGGGCAAGACACTTAGCCTGCCGCCCTCCTGGTGCATACGCTGGTGTATGTGTGTGTGTGTGTGTGTGTGTGTGTGTGTGTGTGTGTGTGTGTGTGTGTGTGTGTGTGTGTGTGTGTGTGTGTGTGTGTGTGTCAGTGGTTCTTTGATGCACTTTAAGAGCCTTGAAGGTGCAAGTTCTATTCAAAAATGTGTTCATGCATTTACCATTTACTTTGGTGGACACTTTCCACAAAAGAAGATCTCTCCATGTTAATGTGTTTATGTAAGTTGAGCCTGAAGCACAGTGTTGTTGTCATCTGCCTGGCAAACAAACATCTGCTTGAATATCCCCGTCTTTCTGACCTTGGTCAAGTACAAATAGTTTAGAGCCAGAGAAGGCTGTAATGCCACAGAGAAAAATCATTGTTTTGTTCTTAGTCATGATGTTGTGTCATGAATTATAGTGCTGGAAGTGCTCCTCCATTTAATGAAAAGTTTTAATATAATCTACATTTGGAGCTGACTAATAATGTATCAATGTTGTCAAAACAATTCAATTTAATGTTTCTTGAAATGCATGTTTGATGGAATTAAGATGCTTGAGTAAGCAATGGATCCTTTTTGTCCTTTTTACAGTTTGAAATTATTTTCTTGGGTTTTTGCAGTCTGTGAGCCACAACCTTGGCCTTTGCCCTGTTATTAGTGCCAGTGTTTTACCATTACTTCAAATCATCAGTGTGTGGCTCTGTCAGTGACTCCCATTAGCCAACACACGGCTGCACCACTGAATGCATTTGCTTTTTACAGACATCCTTCCTCATACCTGCCGGCTTCCCTCACTTAAATGCTACTGAGTCAAGGTCACTACAAAACCTGCTTATCATTTCTCATCCTGGTACATTACTACCTCAAGCATTTGAACACCTCACAATTTCTCTGGATCTTTAAAAGACAGATTTTCATATTATATTTTTGTATACTGAGTAGATTTTGCTATGTTGATATCTGTCGATTCCATGCATTAACAGTTTTATTGCAAATCCAGAAACAGCTCATTAAAGGAGCTCTAGGCCCAGGTGAATGACTGTGCAAATCACTGGAGAAAGCAGATTTTTTATTTTTTCTGACATTCTAAAATGATTTGAACCCATGTCCTGTATAAACTATGACAACATTTTCCATATTGATTCACAAAGTGCATGTTGTCATTGTAAGTGTCTGAGTATTGATTAGTTTTAACATTGCTCTTGTCACATATGAATTATTAAACAGCCAATTGATACAAGCATCACCTTAACAGTTTACCTGCCTGGAAAGTTGTATACTACATGCCATAATCACCGCAGTATCAGGCAGAGCACTGCAAACTGCCTTTTTATGCATGCATACGCTTTGCAGCTTTATATCTAACAAGACTGGAGACCCCAGCCCCGCCAGACCCTGAAGCATGACTCCAAACAGCAGCATTCAGGCCATAATTAGAGCACTGTTCTGACCAGAGTTCTTTCTGCTGGGATAATTGGATCTTCATTACTGAGACAGGACATATCACCACAATTTGAGCTGAATAAAAGGCTAAACCATTATACCTCTTCAACATCATGCACTCACCCCCCCTTCAAGCAGCCACCAACTCTATGAAATTATACCATGCGAAATGTGGGTGGTGCACAGGAGCTGCTAGGCAAACTTTAAAGCAATACTGCACACACTGAGCTAAGGGCGGTATTTTTAGACCCAGCTGGCCCCCATGTATCAGGAAGGTGATTGATTGGCCATGATTTGGAGCAATATGATAACAATACCTGGCATGGGGGCGGAAGGCATAGGAGGATCTCTTCATAACTAGGGGCACAATAGCAAATAAAATGATCTGGGCTAACAAACCTATCAGCAGTATGTGTACTCAATACTTTAGGGGTAAATGTGCAGTCAATTGAAAACAGATTTGTAGAGATAGGCCCTTCATCATTAGTATATACTGTAATTACATATATCTGTTATTAATACCAGCAACAAACATCCTGATATATAGTTTAAAACCAACGCTACTCAAAAAAACGCTTTTGAACAACGCTTTTCAGCCAACAATAGTCTGACATATGATTCATTTGGAACTGTAATACCAACATTGTGTAGCTAGTATAAAACACTTTTCTTTTTTTTTTTTGTGTAACCTTTTTATTGCAGCTGCCAGAGTATAATGATGCATTTTCCCTCCTCTTTAATCCTCATTCTAGATGTCGAGTTCAGGTTGGATGACGAGTGCGTGTGTGGGTGTCAGACTGCCCTGGACACTCTATGAGGACAGTCATCAGCATACAAACCGAGACCGTCGCATTTATTTTACAATGTCAGTTTCATTTTTATATTATAAAGTGACTGCTGTGGCTCAGAGACTAAGTATGCAATATATTACACATACTGTTAATATTCGAGTGCCTCTGGTGGAAAGGGGAGACATTATTCTGACTATTATAGGCATCCACTTTGTACAGGGACACTAGGAGTCAGAGAAGGTTCAAAATAGTGGAATTTCAACTCTAGCTTATGGTATATCTGTTGCATATTATCTAAATGGCTCTATAGATTGAATTTTTATCTGAACAGGATATAAAATAGTTTGTGTTGTGTATTGTTTGGGTATTAAAGTGTTTTTGTGGTCGTTCAAAGTGTGCAGCCGGCAGCAAATTGAGTCCCATATCATTCAATCACCAAACAAGACACAAACACACAGGACGACCTTTTTACTGCTTCAATTTAAAAACAAATGAAGGCATTAATAATACAACTGGAGGAAGTGTCACAACATGCCGTGAGGTATGGTAAGTCTCAAATGACATTAATAAGCTTTTTGATCTTGTTTATCCAGGGTTTAAAATGGCACAAAAATAGTTAAACGGTGTGTGACCCTTTGTGACTGGACTTAATATTTCCATCAAATGAATACTGAATGATTAAAATGACAGATGTAGGATTTGCAGTGTGAGCCAGCAGAGACAGAAACAGTCTGCACATCTGGACTGACTAAAGCAGGCTCTGAGCTCAGTGGGAGGAAGGACACAGACGGACAGTGTACCTTACTTTTCATCTGTGCATGAACGTGTTTGGAAAAGGTCCATGTTTCTTTCCTGCCTTGAATTAAAAACAGCAAGTAGGCTACAAGCACTAAAAATAAACACATGTGAAACTGAGATGAAATGTACATTGATTAAACAAAAACAATCATCAATGAGTCAAATTCATACACTTTTCAGAATTGTAGTCTTTAGCCTATAGATTTATGACATTTGGAAATAAATTTGTGATGGGACATTGAATTAGATGGATTTTTGACTTTCTAAATAGACTACAATGTATTTTATCCCAACGTTCCCACATTTTTTCCTTGTTTTATCATCTCTTAGTTCTATTCCAGTTAATCTGTTTGAATACTATAGACCTGCTGTATGTTATAAAAGCTATGTTACCTCAAAGAGCCTTTTCCTGCGCTTGTGCTCATATTAATTACGTTAATTGTTGTATTACTGTGCATGATATTTGGAGTTACAAAGAGACCAGCGAATGTGTCACCGACAGTGATTAATTGTGTCCGGAGATTGTCTGGCTGAGCTGATTTATAGATTGACGCGCAAGAACGCATTACGCACAACTCCAGTGTCTGTTTACTGTCCGCTACTGTGGCAAATATATCAGCAGTTGTACGAAGAAGAAACATCAGTCAAAGAAGAGAATACTGCTTTTTAAAGGGATCTCCCGTGACTAAATGACAGGCGTTTTAGTGGGACAGGGAGTTTTAAGGATGACGCACGGAGAGGAATGATGCTGAGGTGAGGTGCGCTGAGCTGAGGTGAAGAGTGATGCGAGGCTCGTGGATGGGTGGAGGGTCCGAGGGGAGAACGGTCTGAGGAGAAAGCAGTGAGTCATTTGCTATGAACATCACACTAGGAGCACAACCTGACTGGGACAGCGGCGCACGGCTGACGCGCGCTCTTCAGGCACTTTGGTTCTACCAGCACTTTATTCTGCAAACTATATTTTTCAATTGAAGGAGTGGATTAACTACAGTGAAGTAGTCATCTAAAGTTGGGTAAGTGCTGCTCTGTCGCGTCGCTTGATTTAGTTCGCTCTGTTTTGGAAAGACAATAGTGAACCAAAAAAGACGCGTTGAACTTGTATTATGCTTGACAGGTTTTTCTCACAGTTAAAATGTGTTCTGTTTGTTCTCTCTAAATAATCATCAAAAATATAATTAACAATAATTCATAGGGTAGTTTGTTACTTTTCTCATAAGAATAGTCACCATATTATTTATCACCACAGCCCCCAGAGCCTCCACTGCTCATTCTCCCTGGGAATACTCGTCACCAGTGTTGCGCTTTGGGTTTCACAGCTAAAGTATCCGCCTGGTGCACGTTTTATGGTGTTCTCACTATATCGACGTCCACTTGAATGTTCTTTTCTAAGACTGTGCGTATTTTACACCACAGCACTGAACAGTGAGCTGCCAGCCACCGACAATTTTGGAGAGATGAATTTGAGAGGTTAAGAGATACTGAGGCATTTTTGAGGACAAAGCAAGCTCCATACTCCATTGATTTTCAGCTATTGTGCCTGGGAAATATAGCGCCTTGAGGTTTTGTCAGATGTGCCTTAGAAAAAAATAACATTTAGATGTTTTATACATGCATGTAACTGAGTAATTCGTAATGTTTGTGCAGCAAGTAATTTATGAAACAATTCAGAAGGCAAAACTGTTTTCTTTGCCAAATTGAAAGCCCCAGACAAAGGAACAAGGGAAATACTTTACCATTTTTTGTCTAAATGGTGCATGTGGTATTATCCCATGTCATGCTATGAACATTCGTCTGATATGGTATTACCAAGCTTGATGGATTCTTGTAACAAAACATCATGTAAATAATAATACACATTTAAAACACAGTGTTCTTAGAAGCAGTTAAGTAAGCTGAAAGATTTAGTTTGGTAATATTGTAGTAATTGTTGTAAAAGTTTACAATGCAATGGTGTATAGCTTTCACTGAACACTAAAGAAATGTGCTCACTGAATCAGACAACAAAATTATTATCAGAAGAATAATTTTATACATTTTATTGTTGTCATATAATTTGCATTGTGAACAAGAATTCAGAGATACATTTAGTTCAGTTACAAGTTCAGTTACATTCAAACAAAGGCTTAAATGTATTTTAAGCAGATATGATGATGAGCTTGGTCAATGCTATGAATAAAGACATAACCCTCACAATTATGTGAACCATCCCCTCCTCTGTCCTCTATAAGTAGGTGCTGATTTATGATGCTGGCTGATAATGCCAGCACAGGGGAGCGTAGACAAGAGCATGGCTGTCAGCGAAATAAAAACCTGTGGAGCATGCAAAACAGTTGTACATCTACCATAGTGTGCAGTGGACACTGAAGCGTGGATGAAAAGGTCAGCCACTGGTTAATCTCGAGGAGCACAGGGGAGGGGGCTGCGGACACGAGGGGACTATATAATGCCCCGATCTATCTGTTCACATACAAGTCTTAGGCATGTTTGGCCACAGTTTGGTTGTTTAAGCCAAAAGGTGGCACAGTGGCTGGCACTCTGGCCTGACCACGGGCCAACCTGGGCCTTTCTGTGCAGAGTTTGCTCCCCCCTTACCCTCCATCTCTGGAAGGGTTTCCTCTGGCTGCTTGAGTTTTTCCCTTCAATCTAAGACATGTACAACAGGATGCTGACCAAGCCGTGCACAACTTCTGGAGATGGGTCCCCAGGCACTGAAGCCACTGTTCCTGATAGATTAGCCATTCGATGGGTCAATGTAGACACATTTCTCTACAAGATTAAGGTTTAGAGAAAAGGGCTCAAACAGGTGAAATTTGAACTCTTTCTTCCGTCATGAATAAATAAATAAAAAAGTACATAAGTATATACAGTAAATTTCAACATTCTTTTCAAGGAACAGCTGTGCCTGTAGTTGGTACAGACGTGATTAAATTCAAGTGGGGCGATGTCTGGGGCTTTTCTATTGGACATTTTGTTTTCAAGTCAAAGAACATGCACAATGAAATTAATCAGTTGCAACAGAGGACTTTTGAGGGTAAGAAACAATAGCCTACAGCATATACCAGCCTCATTGTACAAAGATGACAGGAATCACAGTCAGGAAGAAAAGCATATGTGCATTGAGTCACCTATATGTGCGGCTATAGATTTAACTGATTCAGAGATAGAAAAGAATGTCAAGGGTAGGGTGGCATCAGTTACAATCTGACAACACCCAAAAAAGAGATAATCAGATGTAAGGAATATATCTGTATCTTTTTGAACAGATTAGAGATTAGGGAGGTGTTCTGGGCATGTCCCACGGTTCGGAGGCCTCGGGGAAGACCTAGGACACACTGGAGTCTCCTGGCTGGCCTGGGTCCCCCTGGAGCAGCTGGAGAAAGTGTCTGTGGTGAGGGAAGTCTGGGAGTTCGTGCTTAGACCTGCTGGCCCTGCGACCCGGCCCCGGATAAGAGGAAGAAAATGGATGGATGGATAGATTAGAGACAACAGAGATGTTCAACTTCACTCAACTCTAATGCTTCACCCATTGATTCTGTAGATTTCCACAATATCTCTGAGTTTGTGCTTTTTATATTTTTAACTTTTTTTGTTATGTAAGCAGCCATGTTTGTTTTGACCCAAATTGATGAACTTTTATGGGTTAATCTGCCCAACCGCACCAATCTGAACTCTGGGAGATACAGGACTCTGACGACATGCCTTTGTACAGGAAAAAGACTGTAATCTTGGCAAGACCCAAGTGGGATTTCCCTAATTTCCCTGGATCAGCCAGTATTATACCAGTATTATATCAGTATTATATATACCAGTATTATATCAGTATTATATATACCAGTATTATATCAGTGCATCTCTTGTAACCTGTCCTAACATGATAAATAAGTTACATCATTCACTTTAATACTCTATAGCAGATCCTGACTAACTTCAAAGCTTACTTATAAGTCACTTTTTAACAATTACCACAGGACTTAATATCCAGTTGGCCAGTGCTAATAGTGCTTTCTGCTTCCCCTCTCCTCTGCGCTCAGTCGATAAACCCACGGTGAGCCAGTGGTCACATTGATCTTCACAACTGCAGTTAGTCGCCCACAATCTTTAATAACACAATGTTTTTCAAAGTAAGCCTACACAACAAAAAGAAAAAACAAGAATTGACGTTTTATGTTTTATCCTTGGTGCAATCATTCTGAGTTCTTTTTTATGTGTTATTTTTGCAGATACTTCCTCCTCCTCAAATTGCCCTTACTTTCATCTGGAGTATACCACGGACAGCTACTCTCCTGCCATCAAGTGATTTTTCTCTTCATTTGTTTTTTATTTTTTATTTTTTTTGAAAAATGGACTGGCACACTATATTTTGTGTATCCAAAGCTGTGCAAAGCTGCTGCTGGATGTGCGGCCCCATCTGCCTTTGGTTTGATAATGTGTCATTGCTCCATCTGCATCTCTAGCAAAAATCAGGTAACATTTGAAAGATGGATTACCTGATTGTGTCACTATATTTTTTTTCTGTCAAATATGAAAGCCCTGCATCCAAGAGTTTTTTTTTTCGGGGGGGTTTATGCTTCACCCGCACAATGGCTCATTTAGTGGCAGCAGCAACATCATTCAAATTATGTTTTGACAAGAGCGACTTAATGTGATCATTACTTTAATAGTGGGTTTGTCAATGTCCCAATGTTCCTGCATTTCTCCTTGTCGCCTTGAAAATAAATAGGCCTGTTTAACTTAGTGGAGAGTGTGCCTTATGGGAACACAAAGTCCCCACTGCTGGACAATATGACCCCAGCGCCTCTCACTTCTCCTCACTCCTTCAGCAGCAGCAGCAGCAATGACAGCCATCTTCTAGTCCCTGAGTTTAATGTGGTAAAGGCTGTGGTTTTGGGCTTCATGCTCGGAAGTCTGATCTTATTTGCAGTTGTAGGAAACATCCTGGTGATCCTGTCGGTGGTATGCCATAGAAACCTCAGAACCGTCACACATTACTTTATAGTCAACCTGGCTGTGGCGGACCTGCTCATCAGCTCCATTGTGCTACCTTTCTCTGCTATTTTGGAGATTTTGGACCGCTGGGTTTTTGGCCGAGTCTTTTGCAATATTTGGGCAGCTGTGGATGTGCTCTGCTGCACTGCCTCCATCATGAGTCTATGTGTCATCTCAGTGGATCGTTACATTGGAGTGAGTTACCCTTTGAGATACCCGGCAATGATGACAAAGCGCCGAGCACTCCTGGCTGTGTTGCTCCTTTGGGTGCTGTCTGTCATAATATCCATCGGACCTCTATTTGGATGGAAAGAGCCGGCCCCAGAGGATGAAACTATCTGCAAGATCACAGAAGAGCCAGGATATGCCATCTTCTCAGCTGTGGGCTCCTTCTACCTCCCGTTGGCAATCATTCTGGCCATGTACTGTCGAGTGTATGTGGTCGCCCACAGGGAGAGCCAGGGTCTAAGAGAGGGTCAAAAGACAGAGAAGTCCCACTCAGAGCATGTTATACTCCGGATACACAGAGGCAACGCTACAGTGTCTGAAGATGAAGCGCTCAGAAGCAGTAAACACTTTGCCCTTCGCCTTTTGAAGTTTTCCAGAGAGAAGAAAGCAGCAAAAACCCTGGGCATCGTGGTGGGCTGCTTCGTGCTCTGCTGGCTCCCCTTCTTCCTGGTGCTGCCAATTGGTGGGTATACAGTACAGTTCATTCACCAAAATAAGTGACATATATTACTTATTTATTATTATTTATAAT
>KN503688.1:5733-17314 GCA_000787155.1 Scartelaos histophorus | reverse complement strand
TTCCCTTTCTCTCTTCTCTCTTCACATAGACAGTAGAGTATATGAGCTGTCAACAGCGTTCACATCCATTAGGCCTTTTCCTTCTAATGTCTAACACTGTCCATGTTCTATAGGCAAGTGTAATTGTACAGCACAATTTGTACTGCACTCGTTAAAGGTACTAGGTCTGTACTCAATTATAGATCAAATAATGTGAAGTATTTTTACACAAATTTACACAAATAAGCAGCGCTTTCGAACCTATTTTTGGTACTTTATTGTGTCAAAGTTTCACAAAAAATATTCTTAATTGACTTTTCATAGCTTGATCTAATTATTCATCATCTTAAAAAATCCGGTCGCCAAGGAAACCACCAACCGATTCACCGACAACTTTACAACTTTAAATCTCCAACCACAAATGACAGAAAAGCCGCAGTAACTCAAGTCACCGCACATTATTGCCATGAAAGCTGATTAGCACACGCCTTCCCCCCACTGCCATTTCATTTAGCTCACTTTGTTAATTATAAATCGGTCGCTTCTCTTCATCAGTCCCCGGTGTGAAGATTCCCCTGCGCCCTCCACGTCCCTGTTGTGCAGAAATGAAAGAAAATACGGCGTTTATGCAATGAGAAAAGCACATCAAGCTGCGCGTAATGTACACTTCAAAATGACCGCTTTCAATTTTTATTAACAAACTCATTCCGCATATGAATAGACCTGTCATGATAATTATTACATCGATTTCAATATATTTTAGATGGAAACATAATATTTAGTGGTCAGTATTCATCTTGGGTTCTTTTTCTTTGCACTAAAAGGGAAATTTTTGTTATTTTCCTGCATATTATCATTTTTTTAACCATTAATTGTACATTTAAAACACTTTTACCGCTTTATATTTGCATCAGCAATACATAGCACTTCAAAATGTGTAATCGTGACAAGCTTACATATGAACTGTACGTATATTTCCATGCATTTTGATTGTTGTTTTGCTTTAAGCCACAAGGCCTTCTGGATGTGAAGTAATTGCTAACCGATTCAGGCATGAGGCAAATTCATTTAGCTGATAAGTGCATGTTTTCACTTCCAACTCCTGACCACAAACGTGCGTGTGCGTGTCTGCGTGTTCGCTGGAATGCTGCAGGGAGCTCAACACCACCGAGAGACTAAATGGCAACATTATTGTACGTTTTGGGAATGATTTTGGGGGAAAATGAAAGTACACTCGGAGAGAACCGCCTCGGGGGCTCTACGTCTACCGCTGTTCCCCTCTCTCGCATTGTTTCTCCGCTGCCTGTTTTGTATGCCATAGCTGCTCTGACATTTTCCCACCAAACGCAAGCGAGCTGGCTGTTTCCGTCTGCCTCATTATCTCAACTTTCAAAATCCGTGCATATACGCCCCCCTCCATCACCACCCCTTGAAAAATTAATGAACACAATCAGTAATTACCGCATCAATAATTAACCCGGCTGCTCGAATTTGAAAGATATGGCGGCAAACACTTACATAATGAATGACTTTGCATCTCTTTAAGGGCCCATATTGCACTATTTTTTGATCTATGCTATAATGTTATTTCATGATCAAAACTATACCTGGACTTTTGTTTCATTCGCGCTTGTTTAACACTCAAATCCTGCATATTTAGGCTTCTCTCGAACGTAAAATACTCAGACTCAGACAGACTAATAATCCGGGATTACTTAAACATGTGTGAATGAAACAAAACTCGACTCCAGGTATGTTTTTGCGGAGATTACAACATGTCTTAAACTCACAAGAACAAATTTTGTGTAATATAAGGAATATAACTAATTCTTTTTTTCATCTTTTTTTTTCTACAGATTCATCCCAGGCCAAGGCGTGGTATTGTACCCTCAAATCGGGGATAAGTTGGACATTGTTTGCCCGCGGGTGGACGGCGGGATCGGCGAAGGCGTGGAGTATTACAAAGTGTACATGGTGCCAAGGGACCAACTGGAAAGCTGCACCATCACAAAAGCCGACACACCCCTCCTGAACTGTGTCAAGCCCGACCAGGACGTCAAATTCACCCTCAAATTTCAGGAGTTCAGTCCCAACTTGTGGGGGCTGGAGTTCTTCAGAGGGAAAGACTACTATATCATCTGTAAGTATACGAAAAGATTGATTTATTTCAGATTATACGCGTTTTAAAGGGCCCATGTTACTCTGATTTATGTTGTAATGTTGTTTCTTCATCACAAACATACCTGCAGTTGAGTTTTGTTTCCTTCGCACATGTTTCACGCACAAACCCTGCATACCCAGTTCTTCTCTCATACAGAAAACACTCTGTTCCACCTTGTGATGTCATGCGGTAATACAGGAAATGCTCCAGTCCATATACTTTCACTAGAATCATTTGGATAAGTCAGGCCTGGAATTGCTCATTTTTACTGAACAAAACGTGGCCGTTAACATGAAAACTACCAGTTTGTGACATCATAAGGTGGAACTAAATATTTTGAGCTTTGCAGTGCATAGACTAATAATAAAGGATTACTTAAACCTGTGTGAACAAAACAAAACACAACTGCGGGTGTTTTCTGGTGAGGTAACAACATTCTAACATGGCTAGAGTCAATTTCCCTTTTACTTCTTTCTTGCTAAGTTTTTCCACATACTCAGAACCACAGTTTTGTCATTATTTTATTGGCAAAGTGTCCCCACTACTATTAGTAAAAGTAAGTGCTCTCCCCAAAGGTATAATAAATTAGCTGTTACATAATTTAGGAGCTGAGGAGGACCAGCTGTCTACAACATACCTCACATAGCTAGGCGCGACTCGGTGAGAAAACTAAATGCCTTCAATCAATTTAGAAAGGCATTTTTACTATCCCAAAGCTGTTATTATGTGTCCCAAACTTCGAGGTGAGTTCAGGTGGCGCCGCAAAATGTTCGAAAACAAAACACCGTGCGTGTAATTTCATTTTAAGCCTCTCGCTGGGTTGCAAAGTCGGATATCTGTGCCAAAAGTGCTTGAAACACGGAAAGAAGAAATGCTTGAAAAGGTGTCAGTCCACCCACTTAATGTAGCAACTGTGTTACTAAGCATTTGAGGTGAGAGGAGCAATGTGTATCCGTAGGACTCGAAATGCCTCAAAGGAGTGTGCAGTTCCTGTGATTCTGGCAGACTCTTTCATGTATTTAGATCCTTGTGACTTGTGGCGTTTGCAAATTGACCAAACCATTTCGAAGCGGCGCAGGTAGTAGTGCATGTGGCGCTCGGATGGCGTCCTCGGAGGCGCCGGAGATGAGGATTTCGGTGACGGCCCCCCAGTTTGAAACGCGGGAGGTGGACTGAACCATCTGCGCGGTGTAGACGGGGGGGTGCCATCTGTGATGCTCTGGCACTGCCATCTGTGAGCTGTCACTGTACAGGGAGGCCTCAGAGTGACTGTGCAACCCAAGAAGGAGACAAGTTGGGAATAATCTGTGGATTTTTTTAACAAGTTTAAAGCAATTTGGGCCGGAAGTGGTGTAGCAGGATGGAGATTTTATTAATATGAATGAACCATAAGGTAATTGGTTCGAATCTTGCTTGAAGATATACAGAATTGTTGTCTACCTGCCCATTTTTGTTGACATAGGAAGGGCATCCAGCATAAAAATCTTATAATTCCCACATTATAGGTTCACACAGTTTAAGAATTGAGCTAGTATGAACCCGAAGGTAGTTGGTTCCAATCTTCCTTGACCATATATTTACATTAATGTTGTTTATTTGCAACTTTAGCCCCAATACTTGTTTATTCCACATCATTGCGAGAGGAAGGGCATCCAGGTTAAAAATCGCAGAATTGCCACATGACCTTGGTTCACAGTGGACACTTGAGATGAAAAAGAGAACAGTTGAATCACGTTAAGTTTAGACGTTAAATCAAGTTACTAATCTTCTAAAGCCAACCACAAAGTACACATTGGCCAGTCTCAGCTTCTTTAAACCTAAATATTTGAGTCATATTTCATAGACAGATTCCACAAATTTACAAACTTTTTCAGAAATCAGTAAATCAGCTCTACGTGAAGGAGAAACCCCACTGTGAGACTCTTGTAACAGACGCATTTTTCCCCTCTGTGGGCAATCTCGGCTTCCAAAAAGTGAAACATCCGAACCATATTTCGTAGACAGACTCCGCGAATTTACAAACTTTTTCATAACTCGGTAAATTAACTCTACGTGAACAAGAAACGCCACTGCGAGACCCGTGTACCAGATGTGTTTTTCCCCCGAAACAGGTTCCCAAACAGTGGCTTCTCTGTGGCTAATGTGTCATAGCTGCAGGATATTTGCATGCTGCTGCACATCCTGCCGAGCTCGTGTCTAACAGGTGTGAGGGTGGACGCACACTGAGCAAATTAAGTCAATGAAAGCCTCCCTTTTTGTAAATATGATGCAGGTTTAGCAGATTGGTTTATTCACAAAGGTAATGGGCCGTGATAATGCATTCTTTTTGGTGCTGTTAGGCGTGTTTAGGCGTAATAGGTCCATGTAAAAGTTGGGAAACAGCCTATTAGACATCGATATCGGTGAAATTAAACGCTTTCTCTTTAGCTGTTGAGAGTCAGTTCAGTAGTTTTGAGGTGCACTGTGCAACTTTTGTGACTATCTATCTACCATTTATTTCATCAGTGGTGTTTCTATTGCTCAAAACCACATAGAAAATGTTATTAATGTGAGCAGGGTCACCTCTATTTTTCCAAACTTCTCTGATCTGGACAAAATTTTAAAACTTATATCAAGGTTTTTAAACAAAATTATCTTGCCTCATGGACACGTAATTTCACTACTTTTAAGTTATTTTCTGATAGATTTAAATATTTATATCTTAAATTTTGACCTAGCTTTTTTGGCTAATGGAGTCACCTGCTAATCTCCATGGAAATCTGTTCGTTTAATGCCATACTGTGGAACATGATCATCATTTAGGAGACATTCCACTAGTACAACATCCAATACAAACAACTTTAATTAATTTGAGGTGTAAAAAAAACACAATTCTGAACAAAGAGGAGCTCTGAGGGCTAAGAAGGGTCCAAAAAATGACATTACATCTACGTAGAAATGAAAAAGCATTGGACAACTGTAAAAAAAAAGCTATAGCTAATTCTTAATCCCAGTCAAACGGCTTACATATGAAAAATCAAATTGTTCATATTAGCTGGAAAGTGAATTTGCATCACAGTCCCAGCTCCACTGTGTCGGCCCTTGTGTTGATAACGACAGACGCAACCACATTAGACATGATTTGTGTGACTTTGCTGCAGGACTACAAAGCCTTTACTCCTCCTCCTCCTCCATCTTCTCCATCTTCTCCTCCCCACACCCAAACGCCACACTTAATAATTGATGGTCCCGTGCTTCGTGTTTACCCAGCCTGACCTCGCTCATTGGTTCCAACGAAGACATCACCACAACGAGGTTACATTTGGTTAAACGAAAGGTGGGAGCGGGGCCGGCCAGGTGCGCTAACACTTACGTCCGCGGCGAGTAAATAGCGATAACGTACAACCACGTCGCGCCCGGCTGAACAAAGACACGCCGGCTGAACACCTCTGAACAGCATTCCTCCTCACCACACAAAAGAGCTGAAGGAAGTCGACGGCTAATCTACGGGCACAGTGTCAACAGAGAGACTAATTCCGACGAACTGTCTCACGGGTTGATTAGTCCTTGTGTATATTTTCGTCTTCTCAGCGGCCCATTGTGTGACATAGGCCCGGCGTTTCATGTGTAAACTGTAACAAGCCAAACAGCACAGACGGGCGTTAAAATAGACACAGAGGTTAAGTTAAGTATGTAGGCGGAGGTGCAGACTCGGCAGTTTACCTTGAAGGGTTACAGCTAGTTTAAATTAGCATATTTTGTGACACTATAGTGAACAAGACAAGGATATGAGTGGATGTAAATATAATACATCTATTTTGACATATTAAGTTCATTTAAAGGAAAGAAAACATAAAGGTTTATTATGGATATGTCATTGTTTTACCATACGGCATTACACAGCTCTGACCTTTATTCCTTTGCAGATGCTCCAGAATACCTAGAAAAACCTTGCAGATCTGACTTGTAACTCGGCCTCGTTTGGTCTCCGTAATGATAGAAAAGTTTAATGCCGCACTCATTTCACATTCCAGACGAAGCAAAAACGTGTCCACGGAGAGGAGCAGTTGGAAAAGTTACACAAATTGCGCCTTTAAACCTTTTGTTAAATGAGTCGAGCAAATCAACAAACTGAAAGGAGACCAACACAAGCTAGATTAGCTTAATTAACCATTGAATAATTAAAGACGCATTACTATTTTAATATAGTAAGAGAAAAAACATCTGTCAAATGAATGAAAAGTGTCATTGAAATACATAGCGGTTAACAATAATGGGTGTAACATTGGGAATATATTTTAAAGTCCTGTTTCTTATCCATTTGCACTTATGTCGAAAGCCTCTCCATCCCGCGCTGTATCGCTAGCGCCTCATCGCCGCCGTTACTCACTTACTTCCACCCGCCCCCCGCGTCCCACTGTAGCCCTGTCCAAGATCTATCAGACTGTGACAAAAAAGTTCACCGCGCAGATTGCATTAGTCTTTTGGAGAGACCACTCGATACGTAATTAATTAACCGCCGTTTAATCCTCCATTTCTTCTCACAATCGCGGAGGCTTCCACATCAATGCTGTGGATCTCGGGGCCCACCAATTGGATTAGGAGAGCCTAGTGTGAAGCATTGTGCCAACCCGGTCTTGATGAGTCTATAGTGTTATATTCTTAAAGTCTTTTAGCTTTACACTTTTATTTTACTGATTTTTCTTCAATAATTCAATGGTCATTAACTGTAACTTTCCGGGTGGAGCATCCTTCATTGGGATGTTGCTGCTCTGCCTGGATCTTTTTCACAATATGGTGTAAAACTTATTTATTTCCATGGAGACAAGCACCAAAATGAGTTTACAAGTCCGAATTGTGGAGAGGTGGGCCTATTCCAGTAGATTACATATTTTTTAAGGTATTGTTTCATTGCAAAAAGCACCTATAATTAAATAATAAGCAACTTTAATGCCATACTGTGGTACATTCCAGGGAAAGAAGATATTTTATTTTCAGTCAGTCCCTAAAAAATGGAAATGTACGTTCTAGATCTTCTGAAAAGCCAATTTTCAGGCAGAATTTTTCATTTTTTGTTTGAAACTGAGCAAAAATGCCATTGCAACATATTTGAATA
Source organism: Scartelaos histophorus (assembly GCA_000787155.1). Lineage (NCBI taxonomy): Eukaryota > Metazoa > Chordata > Actinopteri > Gobiiformes > Gobiidae > Scartelaos > Scartelaos histophorus. The sequence goes on along the minus strand of KN503688.1, from coordinate 10,079 downwards.
TCTCATTTTCTTTCACAAACTCAACTTTTAACTATATTTTTTAAGCAAAAATCCACTCCGTGCCTGATTTCAAAATAACCTGCTAGCTGTCATTGCATTCAACTGTTAGCATTGCAGCTCTTCTTGACAGTGAAACTCGCTTTGGCTTCTTTGAGCTCAATCAAAGGCTGCACTTTAGAGAAAGCACACTAGGGGTCCATTAGCTTCTTTTGTTAACCAAGCATAGCATTTTTTTGTAGTTCTTCAGCAGTTTTCCCAGCCACGCAAGAGTCCATAGTGCATGTGCGTATGTGTATGTGTATGTAATGGACTGGTAGCGCACAATACTGCTCCAGTTTAAAGAGCAGATGAGTTTGATGTGATTGTTGTAGGCAGCATGGCCCGGAGCCGAGAAGCCAGCGAGCGAGATGATTATGTGAGCTAAAGAGGGAAAGAAGGGCAGCGGAAGAGATGGCAGAAAGGATAGGGCAAAAACCGGGGGAAAAGACGAGGAGGACGAAGAAAAGTAGAACAGAATCAGGGCGTATAAAGGACAGACCGGGGAGGTTCATTAAGGATTTAAACGCTGAAAATGTCCTAGGTTGGGCTTGTCATGTGGAGCAGGTGTTACTGTCCAAGTGTTCAGATGCAAAAGAAATTGAAAAAATGTAATTCAAACAGTCCTCAATTGTCACCATTTATTTTTAGAATACAGTATTATCGTCTCAGTAACCTCAAAGCAATTTGTTTTAATGTCTTAGTAGCTATAAATGATCAAAATTCGGAATTAAATCAAATTTGACATTTTGCAAAACATAAGCAGGTTGGATCTTAAAGCTGCATTGTGTAACTTTTCTGGTGGAGGGTCTGTTATCTGCTCCTCATCGTGGAGATATTTCCTGGAATTTTCCAAAATATGGCGTTACAATTATTAATCTCTATGGACACAGCGGATGACAATATAAAACTGTGTTATTGAGTAAATGCACGATAAATATGTTTATACCGGAGACAAGGAAAAGTTACACAGTATAAAAGTTTCATGTAAGTCTGTACCTCTTGTAACTTTGCGTGAAATGTTTGTTTGATTGTTGTATACGGTTAGCATAACGCACTTTATCGTCGTGTCGAAGTTTGCAAATTGACACTAGTTGCACAGGTCAACGGGTGGACCGCTCGCATCGGCACAAAAAAATTGTACAGTTGCGCACATGTAGAAAAGGTAATTGATTAAAACCTCCCAAACGAACCTCAACGGGTCATGAATAGCGCCTTAAACGTTCGTCCATTAGCTTGATTCGCGTTGCTGACCTCTCCGTGCCCCGGCCTGCTTCTCGGGGTCAGCGCCGAACCCACACCCCGTCATACCCCATTACGCCGAACAAACGGTGACAAGGCCCGGCGCTGTGGCGATGAATTCACGCTCCACGGAAAGTTCACGGAGCAAAATGACGCTGTGTGTTTAGCTCATAGCCCGTCTTTGTCCGTCCTCTTCTCTCTTCCCCGATTTTTTTTTCCTCTCCTGTCCATCTGTTCCCTTCATATTTCTTCTGTGTCGGGGATGCGTCCTCACTCCGTTACAACTCCCTCTTTCAGCGTGGCGTAATTATACACGTAGAGTTTTGGCAATCTTAAGTGAAACCACATCCAAAGTATTGTTTTGGACATTTCAAAGGCTCTTTCATATGCGGGAGGACAGATGCACGGTTTAGCTCGGAGTCCCCGCCGCAATTTTCATTACATAATTGCCTCATTATCATTTATCTGTCATTTTATACAATTTTCAAGTCATCTCGCCGCTTTGATTCATGGTCCGCAATGTTACCACAGCTAAATTGTAGGTTTGTTTAGCAAGCGTTGACCAAATTTTGAAATTCTAGAGGTTTTTTTGACAAGATATTTTGGACTTTTCATACTTTAAAGGAGTTCTGTGCATCTTTTCTAGTGGAGGGTCAGTTCACGACCTACTTGTCTCCGTGGAAATGTTATTGCTTTACAGAATAGGTTTAAACTATTTATCATGCTACATCAATGCTACATTACTTTTCATATCTGTGGAGAGAAACTCCTATTGACAGAAGGATTTATTGTATTTTTTTTTGTAATAGAAACACCTGTAATATTGTCATAATAATAATGTTGTGCCATGGGACATTCTAGGCAAAGCATCTCAATACGCTTTGCACATTTAAGATTAACCGTGTTTTGAGTAAAAATATAGCTTTTTTCTTGTGCCACTGGACTGGAATACTTACTAAAGTTAGAAAATTATGGAGTAGTGACGCTATTTTAACTCATGTTTTGATTCTTGTTAGAAAGTACAGTGTTTATAGTGTATACTTTTAAATCTGCTTGAATGCACTACTGAACAGCTCAACCATAAACAAGTTATCCATGGCAATAGCAATTTTCCACCTCCACGAGAACTCCAGGCTAATCAAGTTAAAAGCTCAGGGTGTTGTTCCCCATGCCACAGCCCACAATTGACTGCCTGTGTGTAGACATGGGCTGATTTTCCACTCCCGTGATTTGATAAACAGGCTAAAATTAAGTTAAGGTGTCTGGAGGTGGCGGAGGTGGTGGCACCGTTGATTCGGCGCGAGCTTTTCAGGTGGCTTTCACGCACGGAGGTCACAGTAATGGTCTGGAGACACATTTGTTCGAACGGACTTGTGATTTGGCCGCTGTGTGTAGAGGTGTGTGTGTGTGTGTGTGTGTGTGTGTGTGTGTGTGTGTGTGTGTGGAGTTGTGTTTTTGCCACTCAAGCTGTCAGGTTGGTCCCCTGCCTTGTCACAACCCACTGAGTGATTTCGCCTGATGGTCTCTTCTTCCTCTTTCTTCGAAGCCTGAATTAGCATTTTTCGTATTAGCTTCCTGGCGAGATGTTTTGGAGAAGTCGGCGGGAAATTTATAGACGATTTGTCAGGATTGTCATGATCGATCCTTTGTAGTTTGAGTTATTATAGTTGCTGTTAAAGCTGGGCGATATGAGAAAAAAATAAATCACATTTTTAATTTTTTTTTCCTCGTATTGATCAGTTTTAATTCATTCTTTTCAAAAACAAAATTAAAATAGCTCATACTGCAGCTTTTATTCATGTTTAGACTTTAAATCTGAACCATTTAACACACAGAATACTAAAAATTTACCCCCTGCAGAGTCTGAACTTTACGCCAAACCACTTGAAGAATTGGCACAGTTCATTACCCAACCCTAGTGGCTATAATATAGATATTTTTATGGAGCATTTTATGGAATTTTAGAAGCAAAAATGTAGAAAGTTTCATCATTTTTTTTGTGATGGTTTTCATTGTCATTCACTGTGTAAATTAGCATAATACAACCAAAAGATCATAATGTTCCCTTTTCTAATTTCACATATTGTCTATTCAAGTGCTCCTCTTAATAGGCTATAGGTTTCCACGCTTTGTTTCGCCAGCCAAGGTCATACATTTAGCCCCATTAGCGGTGAGTCTTATCTGTTAGCATTTCTATGGTGCAGTCCATTCGCGGGGTGCATTTTGCATGAAAACGCTTTGCATGCCGGCCCCTTCCCTCCCTCCAGCGTCATGGATTAGCCCGTCAGCGCCGTCCTGCTAGCCAACCTCAGAGGGCCCGGCCATTCAGTCCGCTTTAGCCCATTCAACAATCGCATTCTGTTGAAATCCAAGTCAGGCTTTTACTGGACTGCGAGCCTTTTCCCTCTGCCAGAGCGAGGGAGAGAGTTGTACGCCGGCATTTAAAGGAGAAGAGGAATTTGATGTTTGAGTAGGGCGGGTTAGGGTATTTGTAGTGCGAACATTAACGGGCTTTGTGCGCCACGAATCATTTGGGAGGCATTTTACATCAAAATTTCACTGAGCTCTTCAAATCCGACCTCAGTTTACCTCCCAGAAAACGCTTGTCCAAGTTCTTACTGTTCCAACCTCGGCGCGGAACATCCAGAATCGTTATAAAGGCGTCTGGTTGATTGTAAAACTCCTGTGTTTTGTACTAACAGATGCGTCCAAAAGCACACACACAATGAGAGAGCCAAGCCTTTAAGAAGCTTTATCTGTAATGTGCTTTTGACTCTCCTCTGAAAAATAGCCAATGGACGGCGCTTGAACCAGGACAGAGCGAGGACAGAGCGAGGGACGATCAGATGCGTTTTATGTCCACTGGCGAGAATGAATCGATAATCAGAATGAGCGATGGCGAGGAATCAGCAACGTGGCAGCCATTTTTTTGTATTTGGGGTTTTTTTTGGGGGGGATTGTAAAATGACGGAAATGCAACAAGACAAGCCAAGGTAGGGGGAAGGTGTGGCGGCGTTTCCCTAACCAGAAGCAACAGGGAGGAGGCCGGGGGGAGTGAACTGAATGCG
>KN503685.1:11436-26042 GCA_000787155.1 Scartelaos histophorus | reverse complement strand
TAAATAAATAAATAAATAAAGAAATAATTTGGGGGTCAATTTTTTCTGTGAGATTTAGTTGACTCAAATACTAAATAAGTGTTTATACTATTCATAAATAAGTGTAAATACTATTCAAAGTGTATATTTTTACAAGGCTATCTGATGAAACAAAATAAAGCAAGGAATGTAAACTTGGCTCCATCAATTTTTAAGATTCATATGTTAAAAAATTGGTCTGTTTTGACTATTACACATAAAATGCCTTATTTATTTATTGATTTATTTATTTTTAAGAAAACAGTACATGTTTTGTTTGTGTGATTTATACAAGTAAACTAAGAAGTTTCAAATTGATATCTCTTTTTTTTATTATTTATCTTCAGTGTCTCATCTTCGAATACACTTGAATCAATTCAAGCTTCATCTGCAGGTTTATAATGTTATGAGCCTCGTCTGTTTGTAGTGTTTTGGGTTACGCTATAAACTACATTGCACATAGATGACATAATTAGGCCCAGGCTATACATTATTGCCCAACAGAAACAGGCAACATGACGAACATTTGCAGGTGTTTCTGGGAAGTGTAGTCTCCCGTCGCATCAAACTACGTCAGCGGAAGTGTTTTGTTGCGTTAGCTAAGCGCTCAGTAGCATGTTTGTAGGTCATAACGAATAAGTAAAACATTTAACAACGTAATGGAAACTACCAATCAAGGTAATATATGTTTGTTCAGATGAAAATCTCTTTTGAACGTACGTGTTTGTCTCGCGTGTGTCCAGGTCTGTGGTTTGTGCACATGTGTGCGCTTATCATGGGAGGAAATAGTGCATTTTAAGCTTTGTAAATGTTTACCTCGGTTTAACGCTATCTATCTATAACTAAGACAAGCTACGACACGACACAATGTATGTTTAGCAGAAAACATGATCGACACACGGATATATGTTGGTGCTGACAGCGGCTTGACGAGGCCAGTCTGGTTTATCTGTGTGGTTATTTGCCCGCAGAAGAAGTTCATCTGAGGCATGTGGAGCTGGACGTCCTCATCCCGAAGATGATGAGAGAGAAAGCGAGAGAGCGCTGTGCAGAGCAGGTGCAAGGTGAGCAGCCTCATGCTTTATGCTCTCTGACATCACATGAAATAAAGACCAGGGAACTCACTACATTTAGATTATGAATATGTTAAATACACATGAAACTTTGGAAAGTTTTGGCATAGCCTAAAAACTTATTTACTATAAAATGTGTCCATCCTGGCTGTACTCAGCTAATCAGTAATTTCACTAATGTTTAGGTTCATATGATTTCCTGTATACCTGAATGACAGTAAATATGGAAAGTGTGCAAAATTCACAAATATTTAAACATTCTTATAATTGCTGGCTTTCACATGACACCACCACACACAGATTTTTGTTGTAATGCAGTGAGTATTTTTTTATTTTTTTTATTTTTTTTATTTCTTAAAAAAGAAATTTAAAAATAAATGAATTTCTTTTTATGAATTTATTGATATGAATTTTGCTTTAAACGTTTTGATGAAGAAATAATCAGACTAAATGGGTTAGTATTCAGTACCTAACTGTATCTGTTTCAAACAGTAGATGGGAAATACATAAACGCATATGGAAGTTGTGAAACAAATCTGATGACACATGCTGTTGTGGGTCTTGCAAAATAAGGAGTACATGGATGTGTGAGTGAGGGCTCACACTGCTGGCGTGTGTGAGGGCGGAAATCCCCTCAAATCACATAGCTCTCATCCCACACATTTTCACACCTCTGACCTCCGCACTATTACAGTGTGGGACACCTGTATACAAACACGCTTTCCTGTGTGAACCTGCTACGTTTGTATATCGTTGCATTATACTGGTCGACAATTCACTCAGTTCACTTTTGATTGTGGCTTCACTTGAAATTACACGTTCGGATAGTTTCATTTTCAAATTATCTCAAATTTTAAATGCTGCTCCATGTATGCAAGAAATAGAAGATACATTATTTTAAGGGTTTGTTTTTACTAAAAAACTTTGTACATTTTATGGGAAAAATTCATGTGAAATTTATTCCCGGAACCTTGTGGACAGGGTCATGGCTGGACTCCGTAATGTTTACATTTTTCTTAATAATTTATGAAATGCAAACATATTTTACATTGTCCCAAAATAATGAAGATTTGCAGTTATATTTTGACTAAACTGAACCCTGACAATGATCAGTTCTTAAAACCCGTTCACTTAATATTCAGAACCTATTTATATACATTGTCCTGTCCTCCTGCTCTTTCTCTTTTGTGTGTGATCTGAAAGCCGCCCCTCAGCAGCCCTGCACCAGGGGACGAGGCTGAGGCATTCGCTGATTAGATTAGTCGCACTGTTCTGCTTCTCTAAATTGGTTTTGCACTTGTTTTTTATCCACATTTGCATCCTGATGAAAGTGTCTGTGTGATGACAATACAGATTCCACTGATAAAGCTAATTAAGAAGTCAGCGACTCAGAGGGGACAGAGGCAGTGCTTTTAATCAAAGCCTTGAGAAAGAGCGTGCTAAAAAGGTGCAGACTCAAAGTCTTCAACACCTTGTTTACAGTAAGAAATGTACACTTTGAATTAGGATCACAGGGCGAGCCAGAGCACCAAGTCGCTAAAGCACCCTTGTGGAGGTGCCACTGGCATCGTCTCAAGTGACAACCACGCTTTCATTAGCATCCATTTAAAAAGATTTCTGCTGTGTACTTATAGATCCTTTTGGACATGAATGAAATGTACAATAAATATTAAATGTTTTGCTATAAGCCTGTTTTGTTGAATTTGATGTGCTGTTTTTCAGCTTTCACCCATTGCTGCAAAGAATCTGGTTTCCTAATGGTGTTCAAATGTCGAGAGGAAAATGCTGCCTTAAAAGATTGTCTTATAAAACAGTATGTATTTACATGACTAATTATAAGCTAAAGACATTTTTAAAATTTTATCTTTTTCTCTCTTTTACTACTACAGCTATCAAGACCCAGTCTTTTTTGAAGAGTGTAAGAAAGAGTATATCCAGGAGAAGTTGGAATTTGAAAGGACTGGTGTACCAAGCAAGCAGAGAAAACAAAAATTGCCAACAAGCATGTGATGAGAGTTCAAACCTTTAATGTGAGGTGCGGGCAGAGGCAGTGATCAATGGCAGCAAAAATACTGATATTCTAATTATAAAAATGAGAATTTTCGTTGGAAGATGACTGCAGATTCTTTCAATAGTTTGTGTATTTTCTTTTAAATGACTCTACTACTTTGATGCTTGCTTGTCTTTCAGCTATTTCACTTTGAAGAAGAGGTATATTGATGTGTAAATGACAGATGTATAGTAAAATTGTGTGCTTCAATATTCATATTTTTGAGTTAAAAATAAAGAGTGGCTAATCTATTGCTTCATTGTGATGAAAGATAATATATTTTTTAATTAATATCTCACGCTGATGTGCAAAAACAAACAAAATCTATTTCCAGCTATGTTCCAGTCCTGACACAAGACTGGTCACTGTGTTTGCCCACTGCCTGCGACAGGTGACACCAGAATGGGCCAAAGAAAAAAATCTACCCAAATCTTGTACAATTCACCCTTAAATTAAGGATGCAATCACACAGCACCACACCATGATGTGATCCCAGTTTAGTCCTGATGTAAACTGGTTTAGTCCGGGTATAGTCCTATTCCCCCTCGCGATGTATGTATTCAAACCTAAATAAGTCTGTCCCAATCTCCAATAGTCTCAAAAAATCCATGAAAAATGTAAAAGCAATTTTTATGGTTCATTAAATTTATTGTATTTACAAACAGTCTGAAGTGCAGTAAATTTAAAATATAATTCCATATCTACTATACATTGCATTTGGTTTGCAAATAGTTTACAGAAGTATGAAACTACTGCTGTAAATAAAAAAAAAAAACCTAAAACAATTTTAACAAGATCAGTTACCGCGCCAGAAAATCTTTTCAACATCATGGTACTTTGTGCTTTATGCACCCGTCATGAGTCAGTCGACACTGCATTAAATACACTGTCTTGCCATTATCATGGGCAGCTCTGAAAACCTCCAGAAATTACTTCAGCATTACATTAAAAGGAAAACGGTGGTTTGGAGTGCAAAACTGCATTTTGGCAGAATACTAAAGACCACCATATACATTTATACAATATACACATTCTTTTGCAGTCTATCTTTGATAGTATGCTAAATGTATCATATTTTACATCAGCACAAAGCACACTTAACACATTTCCTATTGTTCAAATTGTCCACAAACCTAAAAAAAAAAGATGCTCATAATGAAGAGTGCATGTGAAAATCTCACACAAGCTTTTTAAAATGCACAGCATTTCCTCTCCAAATGTCTGTTATTTGGAAAACAACATGACTGAAAAATTTGTCAATGGCAGCTATAAGAAAGCTTTCTTAGGTTTTTGAACAGTTGAGATAAATTGTAAACAGTTGCATTTACATATGTTGAACACATCTGAATCGAGGCAGTAATTGTACTCACATTTGGGCAAGTCAGTTGATTGAATAGAAACACTTCATCTGTACTAACATGTTACATAAAGAATTATTGTTTTATAAGTTAGTTATCTTTTTATGATTGCAAAATTATTAATTATGCATTACATGAGGATTTTCTTTTACGAGGAAAAAGACAGCAGGTTAAACTTCTTACTTTGATCAGCAGAGCCAAAGCCCCCCTGCCAGGACTGCTATAGTTATAGTGAAAAATCCTGCTGTGAGCAGGAGAGAGGGGCTCACACATGAGCACACAATACACTGATGTGTTATTGACGTGTGGACAAACCTATAGTATGCATGCTTTACAGATGTATGCATACATAGAGAAGATTGACAGATACAGACACTGATTCTGCTTAAGGGCATTAAGACAAGTTCCTTTGCCAAATTAGTCCACAAATAAAGAGCACAGAGCTAAATTAACCATAGTACACAGACAAAGTCATTACCTCAAAAAGGCCACTTTGGCCCCCATTGATCCCAACCAGTAGGTCCAGTTAAATCCAGCCCAAAGAGGTGTTTTGTCAGTTTAAGGCAGGCAAGGTGGTTACTGTGGCAGGGTTAAGAGTTGCTTATCATTTCACACAATTCTTTCCCTTGATGTGCGGACATTCATTTGAATGAGGGGTCCGCTCAGTAGGGCTTAGCCCACTCTGTGTTGGGTGGGCTCCTAGGACTGCAGTGTCCCATTGAAGACGAAGAGTTGGAGTTGGAGTGTCCCTCCCAGAACAGAGCGTCACTGGGTTTGGGGGGGCTGGGGAATGACCGGGAGCTGTCATCCAGAGAGGCCTGGTTCAGAGGAGGAGGGGGCAGCACCACAGAGCAGGAGTCTGTGCCCACTAGAGCCTCCCCTGAGCAGTACTGTGAGGGCCACGGCCCGTTATACCAGCAGTCCTCTCTCAGGCTGTCCGCTAGAGCGCCAGAGGACAGCCCCACAGGGGAGCGGCCTGAGCAGGAGGGCAGTGGAGGGGTGCATCGGGGCTGAGACAGCGGTGCCCTGGAAACTTGGTTGTTGTTCTTTTCCACATCATCCAAACACTGCACTGGGACTGTGGAAGTGACTAGAGGCAAGAAAGAAAAAATAGATAAGATGGGATAATGCTCATATTCTCATTACTGCTTTAAAACAAACATTTTGGTTATTCAAAATGAAAAAGTGGTTTGTCTAAAATGTATGAGAGTACATGTCAGGGAGTATTTTACATGCAGTCACAATAAGTCACTGTCAAGTCTGTAAACGGCTGAACTTGCACCATGGCTTCATAGCCTTTAAAGTTACAACATAAAGAGTCTTCATGCAACTACTGAACCACAAAATCTATTCACTGTGTGAATATGACATCTTGTATTTTGGGCAGCATTCAAAAGTAATCAGAGAAAACTCAGTTGAACAAATCCAATCAAAGAAACCTCTGAGCAGAAGATAAGCCTTTCGTCTCCATAATTTCCATGCAAAAACAAATGTCCTAATCTCACATACACCATTGCTTTTCTATCAAATAATCATTTTGAGCAAATAATAAAGTTTAAATGACAGTATCTTCTTCAGTACCTCTCTTCCTCCACACATCATCTATCCATCCATCCCTGCCCGCTACTCTTCCAGGAGAGGGTCTCCTGAGTCTAGGATTTGAATAAAAGTGATTCCAAAGCAGGAACATTAGAAGAATACAGATGCACAATATGAACAAACAGACAGCCCCCCCCAACCCCTCCCAACTTCACTCTCAATTTCTTTGCCACAACTGCTTTTCTTCTCTCGCTCTATCTGCCTCATCTAAGTTACAGGATTAGCCTCTTATTCAGTGGAATAAATAGGCCAAGATTTATTTTCTTGCCATATTTCATACTAATTTTCACCTCCTGGTCTGCTCCTCTGACACAGCGAGGGAATTGACAACAATGGTAATATGTCATTGAATACATCTCTGAGCAATGGCAGAAGAACAGCCGCTTTCCTGACATCTTTTGTGAAAGTGTTTGAGTACTTTCATAATATCTGCTGTCTTATCACACCTCGGTATAAACTGTGTCAAAATCATACCCAGTAACAGTGACTTCTTTAGTTACTTCAAATTAATCATATTCCTATTTTTACAAACTTACTTTTCTCCAACAAAATAAAAATGCTGACATTACACCGACAAGAAGTATTAGTGACACAAAACATGCTTTTTGAAACATACACCATCTATCAAGAATTAGTATAAATAATTAAAATATATTTAATTAGACAGTACAGTGTAATGGTAACAAGATGGAGAATAGGGGAAAAATCAGGTTATTATTAGTTAGTTAACGATTTTGGAAATACAAAAATCGTATATACATTTTGTAATAAATTCCCATTATTTTGTAAAGACAAAAATGACTAATTTGTAATATTTATACCTGTAATTAAGATGAATCATGTAGAATACTATGTAGTACTGATGTTTCCTCACCTTGTCTAAGTTTTCGTATCAATCCATTTTGGTGCTTTAGCTCAGAGTGGAGTCGGGACACTTCACTGCGCAAAGCTTCATATGTCTGCATGGCCTTCTCTCTGCACAAATTTAAAAAACAAAACGATGCATTTGTTTAAGTTGCATGTGTAAGAAACTTTATTTCTTTCAGATTTAGCGTAAATATTACAAAATCCTGCAGCACTTTAATGTAGCTTTAAAGAAGACAAACTTGAAAAATGTATTGTGTCCATACAATAGTACCTGTAGTAATTTGTTTAAATACAATATTTATATATGTATAACGTATGTATAAAGTTGGAGGGCTTTTATGAAATTACAGCAATAATACAATATGATAAAGTCCAAGTTGTAACATCTAATTATATATTGTATTAAAAGATAGTGTGATTCCCAGGCCAATATAAATGAGACTGGGGTTTTAATACAGAAAAAATGTCATGTACTGAAAAAGACTGAGGCAGGGATGAAAATAAAAAGTATACTTCTTGTATCATATAACAAAAATGCAAACTTGTTTTTTTCATTCTTAATGCAAACACTGTGTTCTGGAAACGAAATGCTTAAACCTTCACAGACACAGGTGTCCAAATCCAGACCTTTGACAAAAGACACTACATCTCATCACCACTTTTTCTTCCACACCTGCCGTAAAACAGAAAAAAACTGCACTTTGTGCTCAAGACTTTTCTGCAATGAGGTTTTAACACTGCACAAATACAGCTGATACAATGTTTTTTATGTAAGGCAGTAATTATTCAATGATCACCTCCATGAAACATTGTGGCTGGGTGGATACATAAAATTATCATTGTTCTGATCAAAGTATGTCATAGGATACAGACACTACTTGAAGCTACACCATCCTCTGGTGGCCAAAGCAAACAACTACACTAGGCAAAACTCCTATTCCTCATCAGAACATATGAAACTATGTACTATGTCTGCCATCAGCAGTGTTCGACAGTTACTAGTTAGAAAGCAAGGTATTAAATGAAATTCTACACCTGAAGGTGTAATCAGTGTGAAGAATTCATGTTCTTTATAAGTTGGTTCCTGAGCTGTACGTTTCCTTTTTTCGAAGTAACTTATAGTAATCAGTAATAAAAATACAAAATTAGTGATCAGAGTACTAAGTAGATTACTGATTATTATGTATGTATTACATGGTGGGCAGTCTGGCATTCCTATGGTGCACCGCTAAACATGAATTGTAACAGAGACATAAAAATGCTACCTGGCATTAAATTTCACACCACTGCTCTGGTCTATATCAGGTCCATTAGGCTCAAGGGGGTCCTCCTAAAAAAGACATATTACAGTTTAACTAAAGCATTGTTTGTCCAATAGTTCTTTCACATAAAAGACGCACCCCACTCCTCTCCAGTAGTCTGCTATTCTCCAGTGTAACCTTTTCCAGTTCTTCTTGTAGTTTATGGATCTTGAGCTCCGTGCTGACCCTGTCTACCTGCCAGTAGTCTTGTGGGCTGTTCAGGCTTTTCATCACTGGAAACAAAATAATAAGTAACTTAAGTATATTCAAATCCATCACATTATTTTAGTCTGTATTTTGACAATTACCCATCACATATGACACAAATAAAAACATAAAACATCTAAAAAAGCCACTTTGTACGAAACTATACTATATTGGTCTGTCTAATTTCATACAATATTATTATGTATTATACCGGTACATTAGACGATAATGATAGAGGTGTAACCTGCACCTTGACTGGTCTCTATCTCTGTCCGCAGCTGCAGCAGCTCCAACTCTTTAGCCTGTAGCTGTTCTGTCAGTGTCCGCTCACTGTCACTCTTCTCCTTTTTCTGACACAAGACAGATGGCACAGATAAGAGCCAGTATTCCTTCAAACACACATGTTCTGAAGAATATTCACAATAATACACATACCATGTACACTTGATTTATACAGCTATATTGTAGGTAATAGCAGTATTAAATATAATTAAGTCATATTTTGCTTTTCAGACAACATTACAACCAATATATGAGCTTTAGTATACAAAGTTGTTCACAATAGAATACAAATATTTAGGTACCAGTTTGTTGAGCTCCATCTGTAGATCCTCCTTCTCAATATAGATACCTCTGTATGCGCTGAAGGCCTTGTTCACATACTGAGGACCCTCAGGTGGGAGTGCATCTGGTCTGAAAAGCTGCACATACAAAAGAAATCCACATGAGTAATATATCAACTACATCAGCTGTTTGAGTCACAAGCATAAAGATTATAATAATCAATCATAGTGGACCAAAATTCAGATTTTTTTTAACCCAATCTTGAAAGAGGTGTGGTCACACTGGCCCCTTCATCTCTGTCTTGGTACAAGGTTTGGTTTGTGTAGTGTGAATGCAACAGCTCTGAGTTTCCCTCTAGAGTCAAATTAACAATTCAGAATCCAAAATTTAGAATGAGTGTCAATACAGTAAAAATAATGATACATGCTAAATGGTGTATCTTGAGTAGATTAATTTAAATAGACTGATTTGTTCTTAGTACAAACTATAAAGGTTTCTCTAAATTTTAACCTTTGTGTCCAGGATATGTGCTCCTATTGTCAGGGCAAGTCTGATAGTCTGGATTTTAGGGACATGACGTGAAATCAAAAGTCTGAATATTCGGACATTGGTGCAGACTAGTCACATTGTCAAATGTCAAATAAGACTCAGATTACTCCCACTTATCCCTCATATTCCTCTCTTTCTGTTTTGATGTCAATATTTTCCCATCACATTATAATACATTTTAAAAGAGCTTGGCAGCTCTACTTTCTTCTCTTACTTATTTAGACAGAGCTGAGTAGTTTCTCACTCTCTGATTTTTGACAGTTGTAGTAATGTATATCACTTGTCCCAGAGGCTATTTTAGCTTTCTGTCATATTGCATGTACTGACTCAAACTCACTATTGCCAACCAATCAATAAACTCGCCGTTTCCAACCAGTGAGTTTTCCGTAGGCAGACAGTATGCCTATATATGGAAGTGACATGCATGAACTGAAGATTATCTACCACTGTTCACATTTATTTTAAGTCCCAGAACACTGGGGAAAGGTTTCCATCTTTGCTTCTAGCTCACTTTTCAAAATCGTATTTTTTATAGAAGGATACTTAATCTTAATCTTGTCCAGACAGCCTTATTTATTAAACATATACCTTATCCTCCAGCTGTTTTACTCTCTTCCTAAGCAGTGTATTCTCCTTTTCAGTGTCTCGGAGCCTCTTCTTGATGTCCTCGTAGGCTGTGACCAGAGCAAAATGGGACGCAACGGATTCATCGCCAGCACACACCGAGACGGGACTCTCTCCTGTTGCAGTGGAGGCCGTCTCACATTTAAGGATGCATATGTCATCATCCACAGCCAGGGGCTCCATGTTGGCTGAGGCCTACGGCGTAGCGGGTAGAAGACCTGTAGAGGACAGTTGTAATGTTTTATCACTGTGCAATTCTTTTAGTGTCATGCATGAAAGTGAAATCAGTCATGTGAATTTACGGCAAAGCAATTACTCTACCCTGCAAATTCTTTAATCTACCAAATCATGACTTGCAAGAATAATCATATTTGAAAATATTGTTGCATGTTACATGCTACAATGAAATGAAAACTAGAAACATTATATAGATGAACTAAAATATATAATTTATACATTTTTGATAATTATTCTTCACCATATAATAATTGTTTAAACTGTTTTTCAGAACCTCCTAAAATGCATCGTGTCTTTCTTGCTTAGTCTTACGGAATTTCCTGTTTCTGAACTACATTAACAGTGCCTTCGTTACCGCAAACGTTTTTCCTCGTAAACAATAGATAATGGGACTTAAATGATTTCCTTTAACAGATAAAAATAAAACATTATACACTGCAGAGTAATGAAGAATATGACCTTTGGCCAGTCTACCAAACGAAAGTAAAGAAATGCAGAGCGGTCATTTAGGTTTCGTTTTCCTGTCAGATCAGAGGAGCTAATCAATCAATAAAGCAATGTATACAGTTAAAACTGTACCATATTTTCTCTCTCTATATAATATGTTTCTTTTACGATGCTAACAATATGCAGTTCGCTTCCGTGTTCTTTGTTTACAAAATAACATAGCCTACATGACAAAATCGAACATATAAGATGCCAACTAAAAATCAGCTTACAAAAAGGTACAGATGAATCCTTGCTGTTGAATAGTTGATGTGTTTTGTGTTTGTTTTGATGATAGCGCTTAGCTAGCGTTTAGCTTTCGCTGTTTGTGACCCACTATCTAAAGCAATAACATTGGAGGTTTCAGTCGTATACAAACCGTGCTGGATGCCGTTGTCCCTTATCGCACGAATGGCCTAAATAAATAAACAGCTATTCATCAAGAAATACGAGGGTTTTGGCGAGGAAAAACAAAGAGCACAGACTGAACATTCGCTCGGTGTCAGCGCTGACAGGTGATGATGGTGAGGAAACAAAAACTTCCGGGAGTCCTTTAACTGCACAGGGATTTTCACAATAAAAGCCAAATATTGAGCTCCTACATCCGCCACACATGTCGTGGTGATCTTTTTTGTAGTTTATAATTATAATATGCTGATTTATGACTCCTCATCTACCTGAAATAGAGCAAAAATAAAAATAAAACAATCGCTTTATTAGGAGGATATTCATAAATAATTATTAAAAGAAAAGCGACACTTTTTTGCGCCGAACGGCAGTGAACGCGCCCACCGTGGCAGGCTCGAGGATTTAGTTTTGTTTGTGAGTTCTTTTTTTAATCTTCCGTAGGATTGGAATGATTTTTACATTTATTAAAGAAATATGTCTTTCCTGATAGATTGTGATTTTGGCTTAGATGTAAAGGAAAAAAAAACCAAACAGATTTGCCTCTCAACTATGAAAAAGAAAAGTAAACCAAGATGTGCTGAGGATTTAAGGACTTCAACGCGGGAACGTAAGAATATACATTTTTGTAGAATTTCTTGTGATATTTTGATAATTTTTAGTCGTGCCTTAAATTATTTGGACTTCGATAAACAGACACATTTCTTAACAGTTTTAACAAATGCCCTGGCACTCCTGGAGGAAATACAAGAGATGGTTGAACACTGCAGTTCCATTCACACTCTGCGATCTCACAAAAAGGTAGGAGACACATTTGCTGTTTAATAATAATATTATTCACGGCTTCAACCAGCCGAATGTAAGTAGATTTCTTTTGTGTTCAGTAGCATCATTAGCCTTTAACCTGTTTATTTTACACGTTGGGAAACACGTTTTAGGGGAACAGGGGATCCACTAGATGAGATGCCATCAGAAGGATCCTAGTGCTCTGTCTTTGTCTATTAGAAATATTTGTTCATATATAGTGAAATCACCTCACAGATAATGGCATAGGGAAATAAACCACCCAAAGTGCACATTATTTCTCAGAAATAAATCTCTTAGGAATGTTGATTATAGGATGCACTTGTGGGGGCTGTGGTTTTGAAATGGGGAGCCCATAAGTGCAAATAATGGGCTTTGAAAAAAAATGTACCACTGCTGTATTCATATTCTAAGAGAGTCATATTCTGCTAAATACTGTATGACCTAGATATTTCATTATTTTACTTTCACGATTATCCTGCTCAAAAAGTTTTCATACCCTGATATGCACGCACATGAACGCCCTCTCTGTTAGGTAGGGCACTTGTTAACAGTGATAGATAATCTCTATGTATGACCTTGTTATTGTCCAGGCATGCCGAGTGCCGCGCTGTCTAAGGTGTGCATATTGTTGATGTTGTGACAGGAGCAGAGTGTGTGTGCCGCCACCATCCGGGAGGACGGAGAGACCTTGGTCATAGATGGTTTCAGATTTGAGGATGCGACAAGCAGAGAAGACCTGGGGAGGAGGAGCACCACCAGGCTAAACTCATGAGTGATGGCCACCTCTGAGCTCTGTCAGGCAAGATCACAAGGCCAAAGTAACAATGGAGAAAGATGGCTTACAAATGATATGGGTTTCACATATGAAATCTTGCAGTTACTGAGCAAGTGTGCATGTTGCATTGTGGCATTATTCAGAAGTTCTGGCTTAAATGTCATGTAAGATTTAAGTGTTAGACATAAGTGTTTTCAGTACAGTTAAATTTGTTTTCATGGAGTTCTAAAAAATATTTAATGTTCTGAAATGAATACCAAAAACATTTGTAAAAGCAACAGCTATTTGGCTGATCATATGTGTGACAAAATTGTTTAATTAGTTTGAACCTAGACAACCTAGAACAAAATGTTAATTGAGCTATGTAGTGTCCTACATGCTTCCTTAAAACATGTAGTAGTTCAGGTTTGGTAGCTACTTTGGTAGATGAACAAACAAGAAGTGCCATTAGATTAACAAGTGTCAGAGCATGAATGTAACCAATTAACAAACTCCCAATTAAAATGTCTGTGGAATGATTAAACCCAGAAGTTTACCAAGCATTTACATACTAAACAGACTGACATAATGTATGTAAATGAGTCCATTATTATGCGTGTGTTAGTTCAGTGCCCAAATTAAGTGCTTGTTTTGGAGCACTCTCAGCGTGTTTGCAGGCGCTAACACTGTGGCAACATATTATAGAAATAATGGTCACTTGAAACATCTAATTAACTTCTCTTTTGCCTGTAAGCTGTTGTAGACAATCAAATGCAAAGAATGAATTACAGTGCTTTTGTTAAGCATCCAAACCAGAAACAGTGATCACCCCTTAGCTTAAAAGAAAGCAATTGAAGAGGTTTAAACATTCTAAGACATGTTTTCTCCATCCAGAAAAAAAATATTGGTATACTTCATCAAACAGCCTTATAAGTAGCAATTTATTTGAACTCATTTATCCTAACAATGACAGAAGGTGCAGATTGACCATGTTTTTCATGTAGAGTGGGTAATTTAGACTTAACACCAGTAAACGTGTCAATGGAAAAATATGGAACCAAAACACAAAATGACATGATATCCCTATGGTGGTTTGTTTGGATGATAATCTAATTCCTCTCTTAGATACAAGCATCTGCTACCCATAAATGCAGATTGATGAAAGCGCAACTAATGCTAGACAAGTATCATGCTTTCCATTCACCACTAGAGGATGCTGTTTTCTCATCAGTCAGCATTTCGTTCCCATTTGACTCGCGCTGGTCAAGAATAGAGGAGGAGATACTCAAATTCTATTGCTACTTTCAAATAATATTTCCAATTTGAAAGTACTTGCCAAAATCATTGCATTTATGTATGTAAGCCTACTTATCAATCGTTATTCTAACCATGGTTGCCACCTTACACTTCTTCATAATTACCAGGCAACCTCTTTTGTTATAGCCACAATTATACCTCATATCTTCTTTCTGTCCACTTAGCGGCATTACTTTTTTTTTTTACTAATTTTCTTCTCTTATAGTGATAATATTCTCCTTTATCACCACTAAAATATGTTCTGGTAGACTTAGTGTGTACCCCTACTGTCCCTGTGCAATATAACATCCCATCAACTACCACTGCATTGCTGCAGTTAAAGTTAAGATCAATGGTGCCAGTGCCACGGTCATACATCAAACTGCTGTCTCAGAGTTGTTTCACCCTGCT
>KN503685.1:0-11408 GCA_000787155.1 Scartelaos histophorus | reverse complement strand
CACCAGCCCACATTATACCTACGCTGGACACAGCCTCCATTCTCTCCTCAATTATAAAGACTGAGACAGGCAGTTTACCAGAGTTTTGGGCAGCTGATGCCAGTGTCCCAAATTACATTGGCTGAGATAGCCATGAGAGTTTGTAAAATAGTTAGCTTGGTTTAAAAACCATTTTCGGCATTTATATAATTTCAGGTTTAAAAATGTTCCAAAATCATGTCCATCTGCACTACAGATTCATGATCACCCTGAAACTCTGCCATGTAATCAAGTGCTGGCCTTCCTCGGTGAGTGCAGAGGTCAGCTGTATCCAAGGCCTGTGTACATACGTTGGTACATCAGAGGACATCCCTGTGGACCCAATGGGTTGAGCTGAGTGGGGCATCCAAGGCCCTTCCTTTGTTTTTGCTGAGCCAATTAGAGCGAGATTGTATCTGCAGTGAAAGGAGAACAATGGTATGCTCGCGGTGTGTTTGTAGTATGTGTGTGTGAAAATATGCATAATCTTTTGAGTGTGGGGGTGTGCTAGAGTTAGTCATTATAGGCCTGGCTGGCTCTGTTGCTACACTATATATTTCTATGTATGTTAGATGTTATGGGTGAGAAGGATGCTGAAAGCAAATTATAATAGATGGTATATGGCTTTATCAGTTATGATTTAGTTAAACCACATACAGACAGCGATCAGGTGTGTATAAATCAGACATGTTACTGCACCACTATGCATCAAGGTTGTCCCAAGTGCTTCCACAATTTTTGTATAAACTTCTCATATTTCATGTTAAGTAAAATTAAATTATTTTTAAAGATGTTGCATTTTACTTCTCCTAATATGGTATCAACTGTTAACACAGAACATATTTAGATCACCATGTTATCTTTTATTGTTTTGATAATGATATATTTGCCGAAAACAATACATTAACATGTTTTATAAGCTTCACTTTTGTTTTGGATGCTCTAAGTTGCCCCTCCCTTTTCTCTACAGGCTAAGTCACTCCCCAATCAGAGCGCTATCACAATCAGTGTGCATCCTACTAATGAAAACTAGTTTTCATTAGTTTTGTATTATGCTTTTCTATATTTATGGAGAATTGTCATTGTGGAGCATGGTGATGTAGGCTTGTGGGCTAAGCATTTAACAACTAAACATAAAGTGGGTTTGAGGGCAGGAGAGATTACTAAATCACTGAAACATGCATGGATGCTGTAAAACCTCCTCATGCATGGTTTTGATAAGAGAACAATATTATAACAGAAAGCTAAAAACATCTATTTTGCATAATACTCCCTCTTCAAATCAAAGTTTGTCTTTTATTTACACTTGATTGGTTAAATCCACCTGTCACTCGGAGGCTGACCAATTGGAGGAATGAGTGAAGAAAATTGTTCTGTGCACAACAGAAATGCACTGAATCTTGATTGGGCAATTTTACCAAAGTAGTATTTTCACAGGGATCAGATCACATTGGTTTATTTATTGTGTATAACCCAGTCCTTTTTTAAGATGGTGTACCTGATTTGCAAACCATGGAAAGAAAAAATCTACAAATTTTCAAGAAAAAATCTACAAATTTTCAAGAAAAAATGGCTGAAGCCATTGCACTCAGTGCAGCTGAGTGACTGTTTTCAGTTAGGGGTGAAGTTTTGTGAAAGTTTTTGAACAGTCATGTTGTGTGGCCTCCTTTCCAAAGGGCGTGCAGGTCATTAACTCCTACCTGCTGCTATCCATTGTTGGGCATATTCTTCTACAGTGGAAGTCTAAAAGAGAGATGTATAATCGCCTTTGCTCTGTACTTGCTTGTGTTTCATATAGCTACCTACCACCCCTGTCTGGACCAGCCGGTTTCACCATATGGCCACATTTATCATCTATCTCTCTGTTCATTAAGACTGCCCTTGCTGGCTGCAGAAGCACTGCAGGGGGCCACAACCTCCGCCACTGCACTATGGACTACCGGCTGCAATATATTTTGAAAGGGGCATACATTATACCTGTGCAGAATCAATCAATTCTCCTAGTGGTTTTTAATATGTCAAGCTGTTACACATATTTCATATTTATAGATGATTTGTTATACAACTCTTTTTGTAACTTTGTTTTGAAAAGTAAATAAGATATGATTCATTTAAGTTAGATGGTTTGAGCATGTGCATAGAAGAAAACTCCACACTACAAAACAAGATTGAAAAGTAGATTAATGAACATGTAGTGAGTATTAATGTGAGAGCAGAGGATGCAAGGAAGGTGACAGAAGCTATTAGCTATTTGTTGTGTGACTAATACATAACACAAGATAAACTGGACATCTGAAGTTATTTATGCCTTTTGTTTTTACTGTAAATTATTTTCTCTTACATTATTGACACCAAGATTGCCTTTCATTCACTGCGACAACTCTTGACAACGTGTAAATCTGCTGATATATTTACTTCCAAATAAAAACCCTCAAGGTCTTGAGTTACCTTTCTCTGCTAAGTGATCACTCTTCTCTGTCACCAGGATGGAGCTGGATTGTAGGTCCAGCTGTTGTTTAAAGCATCCCTGTTGGGCATTGACACATCAAACGGAAAAGCATGACTTAACTGGCCTCTGAAGATCACAGTGGGCTGTTGGTGCTTGTCATTTTTATCTGCGGAAACCATCTTTGCATCTCTCTCCCACTTCTTCTGTATCACTTTTGATTTTCTGTTCGTCCGTCCTGTCCATCTCGCGGCGTGTCTTTGTGATGGGCTGACAGTGTGACAGTGCCGCGGAGACGTCTTCAGTCTTGTGGGGGGGTGAGGGGTGGTGGGGGTGTCAGTCGAGTGAGATGTCGGTCTTGGCATTGCTGATTGTTGTCTGTGTGGGTGTTTGGTCCACGTCTGTGAATTTCAATTGTGAGTTTAATGCTTTTGTTTGGGTAATACATGTCAATAGGAAATGTTATTTAAGATTTATCGCTGTGTCTTTTTTTGTCACTGCTCATTTATTTTTTTATATTGTTCTCATCTCTGAAGTTTTTTTTTTTTTTTCCAGTTTTCAATTTTTATGTTTCCAATAACAGCAATAAATATTCTATTAACTCGATGTGGTAGTTTTTCAAGCTTGTAGCCTTTGAAACTTGTGAAGCGTTTTCCCCCCACTATTTTCATTTCTTTGTCGTGTTGATTCAGTTTTTAACCTTTCTAGATATTAATTATGGCATTTTAAGCAGCACAGAGCTGGCATAACTAATGAAGACAGCAGTGGATTTGACAGCCTATAAACAAAACACTGTCTTATTTTTATAATGCAGATTTCAGTGGGCACAGCTGCCAAAATAAATGACTCCTAAGAGCAGCTCAAGTATTTTATGCCTTGCAAAAACATGCTTAGTTCTGTGCCTTCATTGTGCATTATCTACTTTAGATAGCAACAATAATAATGCAGCAGTTTTATACAGCGCCGCTCTGGACACTCAGATGCCTTACAGAGCATTATTTCTTCACTCCACACTTGGGGTAAACCACTATTGGAATAAATAAGGAATAATATAGTTATTTAAGTAATATAGTTATTTAAGTTTTAGATTTAGATTTAGTCTTCCTGCCCTTATCTTTAAAATTGAACTTTTGATTGTTTTGTGTTTTGTGTTGCGCTGAAACCAAAAAAAGTTCCTAACTCGTGAATTGTCTTCACTTTCACTGGTCATGGCAATAAGTTTTCTGATTCTGATTCTGATTTCTGATTGTAGCCACAGCTGCCCTTGGGCAGACTGACGAGAGCACGGCTGCCATCGGTCCCTCTGACCACCATCACCACTCAAGCACACGCCACTTTCATAATGTAGGTGAAGTGCCTTGCCTAATTACACAACAGCAGTATTTTGTGACTGACGCCCCATTGTGGCACCTTATTGTGGCACCTTATTTTCCCAGTGTTCTCAAATCCAAGTATTAACCAGGCCTGGCCTTGCTTAGCTTCTGAGATCTGATGGGATCAGGCTTTGACAAGCTGGTATGGTCACAAATAGTTTGTCTATCCCTAATTGTGGATAAATTAATATTTTTTCTATTCGTTTTACAGCTTGTCAGTGTTGTTGAACAGTTTATCAACATTGTAAAATTTTTTATTTTTATATTGTATTATTTGTAATTGTAGCAAGTTACATTCCGTTGTAATTCATTTTACTTTCTCAGTCAGCCCCAAGCCCAGACTAAAACAGAACATTTGGAGTCACATGATAAACTGTAAAATTATTCATTCTAAAATTTAGTTTAGTTTGTCTTAACATCTGTCCCTAGAACATTTTAAATAAAAATAACATTAATATAAAAATGTTGAAATAAATAGACACAAGAAAATGCACCAAAGCTGGGAGTCATTGTCCAGTTATATAACCAAAATAAAGTTCTATTATTTGTCTATGCAATGTCTTTGAAATTGTCCATTGGTTCACTTGTTTAAAATGCCCAGATGAAAGTACATTTTATCAGTCAAAGGAACAATAACACAATGTTTAAAAGACATTTTTAATATAGAAAAGACGGCATTTGACCTACAAGTCATACAAATTTCATGAGGAAATAAAAAGTGCTCTGTCAGAAGCCAAAGGAGCTTTAATAATACCGAGTGGATATATTTGAAAAGAGAGACTTGTGCTGAATATAGATTTCCACATAATAATCTTCTTGCAGGCGGCGGTTTGGTGGGAGCGGTCCTAGTGGTACCTGTTCAATAAAACATTTGGCTGAAAGAAAGTCATGCCGGAGCATATGAGAGAACAATGTGTGACTGGAAAGGTATATCAGATCATAGGTTCAGGCTACTCGATGCTATCGTAGGGCACTTTGACTGAGGTGGGGAGAGTATCGAGTCAGTGTGGTTTGAGAGATCCACTACCAGACGAGACATGGCAGTGGACACATTAGAGCAAAATGTTAATTATAGAACATATGCAATAATTTATAATAAATGAATCAGAACATATTTATTTCCTTCTTTTTTCTGTTTGTGACATTGATATTGTTAAATATACATTGTTTAGCTTTTCTGATGGAGAGAAGGCCGTCTGCTTGTCTCTATAGGATGTTTGCTTTTCCTGGAATGTTCCACACTATGGCATTTATTTTATTGTAAGGTTTTTTAATGCACTAAAATACTTTGAAAAACATGCGGCGTTAGTGTGATTGGGGATTTTGACCAAGTGCAGCTTGTACAGTTCAAAGGAAATTAAGGACTACTGGATCGTGTGACTTGTTTGTTTTTCGCTTATCTGTGGCGACCCTACTTTGAGATAGCTGTACTACCATCTAGCACTGAAATACTGCTTTTTACAATAACACAGCGGACATTCAACATCAAAGATAGCAGGCCCGTCTCATCACCGATTGAAACACCATAGAGAACACAGCACAGTGGAGTGACACTTTTGTCCTGAGGATTGCCCTGGCACTGCATTTGATGACCCTCCTTGTTAAGCTTCTCTGAGACTTTCGTTTCTGTTATTATTGTATTATATTAAATTAATATAAAGTGATTTTGATTGACTGATTGAAAGCACTAATATCTCCATGAAGACAAGCAGATAGCAGACCCTTCATCTGGAAAGTTATACAGTGCACCTTTTTATTCATTATTTTCAGTAAAAGTGGAACAAACAGTTTGTACAGCAAACTATTAGGGTTAATGAACTCTTCATAAGTCATAGTTAAATTAATAATGAACAAATAATATAATAAATAATGTGCTAATTAAATAAATAAATAAATACATATATGTGTGTGTGTGTGTGTGTGTGCGTGTGCGTGTAGAAAGAAAATACTCAAATAACCCTTGTATAGCCCAATGGCCCAATTGCACCTATAACCCATTACTGTTCACCTCTAGACTTTGATCATAGCGCTGAAAAGAGGTGATTGTTACTGCAGAGAAAACCTGTGTGGCTTTGTACCTCTGAAAATGATATAGCAATCACATTTAGGCTCATGTGGTTAGGGATAAAATGGTTATCGCGCACAAACGTGATGGAGGAAATTCCCTAGTCCTCATATTTGTAACAGTGGAATTACCCTGTGGACACCTGATGCTGCACACACATGTCCACATACACACACACACACACACACACACACACATACTTTGTACCGGCACTCAAAGGCATATCAAAGTGACAGAAGGTTATTTTTTCTGCACACTTTTGGACAGAGGCTTGTTGTTAGGTCGCGGGCATGCTCCTAGACGTCAGCTTTCATGACATATCCATCCAATGTGAAATAATAAGAAAGCTTGTGGGGAAGTATACAGTACAGTTTGTCTAAGTCACTAATATTTGGTGAATAACGGTTGTATAATAGTTTGTTTGAACAAGGTTATGGCACTACATAGTCTAGATAGAGGTTTTGTATGTTTTAATATTTGTTTGAGTTGCCTTTTCATAGGTAGGAATACGTAAAATATGGGGGTGTGGGTATTTTTTTCTCTATGTATTTTTTTTTTAATTCAACAGTTGTTAAGAATTTATTTTTCTGTCCAATTGAGTGCAGCGACTTTTACCCTTGGGAGAACTGATCCAACAGTAATTTGAGTGGGACATTTTGGTACTGTAGTCTACTACAAATCACTAGACAAGAATTTCTTAAAATCTTATTCCTCATGAAGTCTGATTTGAAAGATGAGTCAATCTGCCTACTAAAGGCAAAAATAAAAAGAAGCAACTAAGATGGCATAAACCTGTGCAGAAAAAAGCTACTATATTTTCTTGGCTCTGTATTTACTTCCCTGAATTAAATCAATCGTAATCATAAACCAAGGCTAATGAGAGCGCTGTTTAAGTTCACCTCTAAATTACCTTTTGATTATGATATCTCTGCTCAACCATATATCTCTGCTCTCGTTTCATTGCATGTCATTTACTGCCCTGGGCGCTATGCTCTGCTATGTTTTCTATATGTGGCTGCTAATCAAAGCTCGCTCTCCTGCTGGTACCCCCCACACACTAAGGACTGGAGTATGATGTTATTTTCCAGCCCTACCTAATTGTCTCCGGGGCTCACTTCTCTCTCTCCCTCCTCTGGCTGCGCTTGGACTTTGCTCAGCTACACAGTGCAGCCGCGGGAAGGCCCTAATGAAGAGTTATGAGAAACTGGATGCCTCTTGGCCATGGAGAGAAAAGGAGAGAGTGTAGGGAGATAGTAGGAGGAGGGAGGGATACAGGAATATGATGCAGTGAAGGAGAGAGAGAGAGAGAGATAGAGATGGACGCTGGTTAAACGGAGGCCATCGGACACCACTGCAGTAAAGAGCTCCGCAGTGTGCATTACTGCAATACACTGCACTGTACCAGACTCTAGCGAAGAAGTGACGGTTAAAAATGCAGTGCAAGCCTATGTGTTTTTGAGATGATGAAAAAAACAGAAATAAGCTGATGTTGAAGAATGTACCCCTTCTCATATTGTTTCTAATTCTGTCATAATTTATCTTACATTTGTATATTGTACTTTTTGTCCTGTAGGCCATGCACACAGGACAAAATCTGTCCAAAATGATTGTTTCCGTATTCTTAGACATTTAGTGAAGAGCTTAGTCTCAGCTCAGAGTAGATCTGCTGTTCCTCCACAAGGGGGTAGTTTTGTGAGACCCTGGGGAGGACATCCTGGAGTGTCTGTGGCTATCTAGGATTTTGCCAAGAGGAAGTAAATGTCTGGGCTCTAGTAAAACTGTGCCTCTCTACTAGTTTTATCATGATTCAACACGATTTTAAACTTTGCTCTTCATTCTTTTTGAATACAATATAATGTAATTGTCAAAATTAAATATTTGTAGTTTCTTTAACATTTTACTGTGGTCATATAATACTGATATTGAATATTCTTCAAATTCTAAAACTAAGAAATAAACCTTTCCTACAGTATTCGTAGCTCTCATGTTCTTTCTGACATTTTCATTTTTGTGTGCACAGTTTATATTTTCTCTTTGACCTAAACTGGAGATCATCTATTATAAATGTGTCCCTCATGTATTTTTTTATACATAATTTGTCTTGGATATTCCTACATAATTTTAAAAAGCACAGAGTGAAATGTGATTTATTT
The DNA here is from genome assembly GCA_000787155.1 of Scartelaos histophorus. Lineage (NCBI taxonomy): Eukaryota > Metazoa > Chordata > Actinopteri > Gobiiformes > Gobiidae > Scartelaos > Scartelaos histophorus. The sequence goes on along the minus strand of KN503685.1, from coordinate 3,353 downwards.
TCAAGAAAACTATACAGGTGCTATATAGTGTTTTGGTTGTACTCATAGTTGGATATGAACTGGATTTCAGGCCATAAAACTATTTTTGCACATCGCTTCTGCAGAAACGTCCACAATAAGCATTTGCAAGAAGAGTTCCTATATGGATGACAGCGCAGCTTTCACTATTTTGATTTGAGACAGCGATGACCGGGTCGTGCCCTCTGAGACTGGAGCTGCCTCTGTCCCATCCTTTCTCTTCGCTCCTTCTTCTTTCTGCCTAAATGTCAGGCAGTCTCAGAGCAGCACACAGACAGAGAGTGGGAGATCTGCAGTCTGCTGGGAGACAACCACTGAAAAGCATACGTGATGACACACTTCCCCCGTTCGGTCTGACGAGCTATTGAAAAGCAAGATGACATTTTGCAATAATGCACCATATAGCTCCAGAGTTTAGTGAGATGAAACATTATTCATAAATATGTGATGCCTGGCATTTATTGATGTTTGTGGCTAGATTTGCTGTCAAATCCCTCCTGGTTTATGGCGGTAAGTTTTATTTGTGAGGAAATTTGTAGCACCTTGAAGAGATGAGCTATGACAATGAGCTATTATAATCAGCCTTAAAAACCACACAGTTTAGCCCTAGGAAAACACACAGTGAGAAATGTGACAAGATTTATAAACCACTTCCTGTGTAATTATGAGAAATGATCAATGGAGTTTGTGTGTTGTGGGGCTAAAGAACAAAAGGATTCAGTGCAGCTTTGTGTCCTAGTTACCGTGGGGATTCTGCTACATCAGCCCTCACGTGAACATAGAAGAAACACTTGATGTAGTTCCCTAGCAGAGACAGCTGGAAAACAAGGAGAGCATCAAACTTAATTCAGAAGGTGTGGAGCTGTGTGTGTCAGGTGGAACATGAAAAATCTCTTGATTGTAGTAATCTCTTTGGCTGTTTACACACAGCCAGCTACAGTGCTCTTGTTATACTGGTTGTGTTTCCTTGGATGCCCCCTGAATTTTCACCCTTTTACCTCTAGCACTGTGCTCCCCTCCTTCATCACCTCCGTCTGTTCCTTCCCTTTGTGACTCCAATTCAGTGTGAAGCCCCCATCAAGAGTAGTAGATTAGTGCCATTCTCATCCAGATCATTTCAGCAGCTGCAGCGGTGGTGGTTGTGGCGACATCTAAAGCTTCTTGTCTCCTGAGAGACACTCTGGCTGTTGGTTGAATTTCTGTTGCCTCAGATCGCCCAGCTGGAGGAACACTAAACAGGCACATTTTCTTCACTATGGGCCCCCGCGGATGTTCTGGCTACACAATGCACACTTTACAGGATCAAGCCAGTATTGACTGCAGCTTTCAGAGGAGCACTGAGGGAACATAGAAAGGCTGAATTAAATTCATTGTAAAAAACGAAAAATAGAATGGGGCAAAAAAAAAAAAAAAATCCAGATATTTAGATTTTTCATGAAAATTGTCACGGAATTCCACTTCTTGGACAAACTTGGTCCACAAGGGAAACTGACTTGTCAACAGAAACTTTTCCAAGTGTTGTGTAGAGGACTAGCACTCACAAAGACCAAAGAGAGGCCAAAAGAAACATTGCATTGTTCACTATTGTTAATAAACATTTTTCATATTCAACACACAGGTTTTAGTAAGGACATATTTTATCAGTATGTTGGATATTACCCAAAGACAAAACATATGCCAAGCCATAGAAATTGTTAACAAATGGGTAAATCATAGACTTTTTTTAAATATAAGGTAGTAAATAGAAGTGGATTTGTACTGAAGCTGCATCCTTTTCTTGTCACTGAGCTTTTGAAGGGGAGATTTATTAGATCTCTTCTATAGCCTAGCATCTCGGTATTTGTAGAGGAACCAGTTTAGCCATGGGATGTTTTTCTTTCTGTTTTCTCCCTCCGTTGCAGGGCATGAGCCAGCGTCATTGGCAGATCTGTCAAACTGCCTGTGTGTTGTGTTTGTGTTGGGCGGCTATCGATTTTATGTTTGTCTCGTAAATACAGCGTTTTGGAAATCGGTGCTTCACTGAAACGTGGACAGAGTTTTTGGATGGCAGCAGCAGCAGCAGGGGGAACTGACACTCAAGAGATGAGGGACATAGTACATTGTCATAGGCAAATCTCAGTTACATTAACAATGGGCTATGCAATTCCACAGTCAGAAGAGGGATTCAGTATATGTATATTCTTCAAAAATGTGTATCTAGAATGGAAAAGATTATTTCCATCTGGAGTCACTGATATTGTCAAAAATAATACTTTAGACTATACTACTGCACAATTTGGGGAGAGGGGGATGGATATATACATTTTTAAATAAAAGTTCAAATCAATGCACATTTTACACATGCTCAGGATCATTAACATTTGAGAGAATACTGGAAAAAAGATAAACTGATATTATTCTTTTTATAAAGTATAATGTTTGTGCTCTAACCAACAAAGTTAACTTTTTTTACAGAATAAATGCATCAACTGGATTTTCTATCTGATCTAATACGCAACCTTATACTTGTGCTCTTTTTTAAATTTAGCAACTTGCAGATAACCACAAAACCATTACTACAGCAAATAGTATTCAGTCTTTATCATTTGAGTTTATTTTTGTTTTACGATTTTTCAAGCTTTGGAATGTACCTACCTCCAGCAGCGCGAAGGAGGGTTGCGTCCAAATCATCCACCATCTTAATCTCCCACTCACTCCCCTTGCTGTTCTCAAACTTAATTACTGCAATAATTTGGCCTTGTTTGTTGTAGTGCAAGCACCGGCCAACTAATAAAACTACACATTCCAATCACGGTAGATCAAAATGCCTGCAACAAAGTTATGAAACAAGAGAACAAAAGAAGTATTAGATTTTGACAGTTACTATGTGATGAATGCCAGTTAGTAGATATAATCAACTCGAAAGGAAATGCATAGAACAGATAAGTTGCTCAATCATGGTTTTCTGTCGTGTAAAGAAAATGAGACAGGCGGAGATAAACTATCCTCTTAATGTCGCTTTTGTCTTTAATTAGTTAAAATTACAGACTTTCTTTCGTTCAAACATCAAGCCAAGACACACTTCAGGATTTAGACAAGGTAATTACAAAGAGGAACAGCATGCACCTTAAAGTGTTGTGCCCCCACATCTTTAGCAGAGCTTTTGAAGAGTCCTTTTTGCCTTTAGCAAGGAAGGTAAAAAGTACAAATACAAAACATGGTGGTTTCCATGTGACTTTGCTCTGTAGGCAGGGCAATCTGCTTCTTTAAGATTTGTACATTTGGTTATGGCTTGCCTTTACATGTAGTAGGCAAAACTAAACAACATTAACTTCACAAAACTAAATATGTTAAAT
>JACN01024645.1:0-10241 GCA_000787155.1 Scartelaos histophorus | reverse complement strand
ATAAATTGAATTGAATTGAAAAGGTACAAACAGCACTCGCGTTCTACATGTTCTATGTGTGACCAAACAAAGCGCAGTGTGTCATCTTAATGTTAAAACAGAAGAGATGAAGAAACAGCCTGATGCGTGAAACTTAGATCCAGCAGAAAACACATCCAGTCCTTTACAATTCCTTAAAGTCAAAGTGCGTAATAATGAGTCCACATCTGTTCAGTCTGTAGTGTAAAATTGAAGCCAAATAGAAAACATGAACCAAACTCCTTGTCCTGGTGTTAGGTTTATGTTCACCTAAACATTGTAAAATATAAGAAGAAAGACAAGAGATTCTGTTAGGTTTATGTTCACCTAAACATTGTAAAATATAAGAAGAAAGACAAGAGATTAATATAATTTTACTCGCGAGGAGAACGAACAGAGACAGTTACTTCAGGTAACCTCTATCTGCTCTGAAGGCCTCACTGCCGCCTCCCCGCTTTTATTTAGTTCGAGGTCCCTTCTATGGGGATGGGGGGAAAGTCAGCAATAACATCGTACACAATTATGCATAATAAAACTTTGTAGTATTAATGTGTGGCTGCTGTCTTTGTACAGCGTCTGCACCCAGAAGTTTGGGTGCTGCGGTTTCTCTCTGGTCTGAGAGAAGACGCCACATTATCTTTCAGTTCCCAAAACAAGTGGAGAGCAAGTGGAAGCCAAACTGTACACAGTAAAAGCACACAGAGGTTATTGAGCACACAAAAACTTCTAACATATGATTATAGAATATATGGGGTAAAATACATAATTATTCTAACACCTGGTAAAAGCTTAATTTCCAAATAAGTGTGGTAATATCCCGTGTGGAGCGTGTGCGTCTGCATAAAGTTGAAGCCAAACAGATAATATGAACCAAAACTCCGCCAAAATCCTCTTAATTCATAAATGTGATGTATATATCCAATGTGGAAGCTAAAGTTATTTATCAAAACAAAGAGCACGTGCTTCTTTGCCTTTAATGTAAAGAGGGTGTTGTGAGATGTGTATCTAACTCCTATGTGCATAGAGTAGCGTGTGGCGTGAGCGTGAGTGAGTGATTGCGTGCGCGCCCCTGGGGCATGAGCTTTTTGGATGAGCCCGCGGAGCGTACGGGTGGGTGTGTATCCGATGAAGTGAACGCGAGTACGGCGACCGGAGCGAGTTAGGGAGCAAGGGCCTTGTCATTCATGTGCATCGCGGCAAATAAAGCTACAAAACTCTTGTGCAACAAACTGGAGTGGTTATTGAGTTCGCACACTCGCGACAACGGTGAGGCTGAGAACAGGGAGTTAAACCCCGAGGGACGAGCGGCTGCTGCGACCCTCCGGCCCTGGAGAAGACCGCGGTCCGAGGACCGAGACAGGACCGGTTTAACAAGGGGTATATGGTGTGTAAGTCCAAAGGAGAATTAAATGTTCAAATGGGCTGAGGTGGATCTATAGTGGTTAGGATATAAATGTTGAGTTCATTTATGCAGAAGATGTTAATTAAGAATCCGCTGCAGTGTGTACTACATGGTTTGGAAACGTTTGATCCATGCTGGATTATGGGATACCTCATAGCTACTTACAGCTGGTTAGGAACCTCCCGGGCTTCCTATGCTAAAGGTGCTCATGGTTGCTTGTATTTTGGTTTATTAAATATTTTATTTTTGCACTTGTGCATTTGTAAGATTATGCCAAGAAACCGGAATACCTCATTTGATCATGTATGCAGGGATATGAGTTTCTCGGTTTCTCAGCGCACATGTATACGCAATATCCCGAATGCTGCCATAGCCGGGATATGGTTAGTAACCGGAATACTGATATGCGTGCGTAAAAAGAAAAAGTTATTTCTGTGTTTTAAATGGAGCTAGCCCCTACATTCTACTCAGAGCAGTTTGCCTATCTGGCCGACCTCTTTTGAAGAAAATTAGTGCGTTAATTTCTCCCAATCATGCAATAAAGAGCCAAATGGAACAAAGTGATAATAAATAAAAAATAAAACTGGTTTGCATCCAGACTCTAGTGAGCTTTTAAGTCTGCTAAATGAAATCACAGCAGATGAATTCTGGTAAAGTTGGCAATTTGATGAAATCAGTAAACATGGCAAGAGGGAGAACAGATTCACTTCACCTGCAATCTATAGCCTGATTTTCTCTATATAACCACCTTTAAGGCCCCTACATTCATCAACAACTAAACATGTACTAGAGGAACCCATTGCTAAATTGACAAAAATAATTGTGAGTTTTCTGGTTTGTGCATACTTCACTCATTTCTCATGTCCATCATGGCACAACTACATGATCAGGTGGGATAGGTGCAGGTTCAGTACTGTAAAAAGTAGTTTATTTGGGTAAATCATTGATACCCCTGCTGGTGGTATCATTTGTACTGTGAATTATCCACAGTTGCTATTTTATGAGTGATGATAATAAAAAATCTCATGTCTGACTTGAATAAGCACTTCAGCTCCCATCCACCAATCATTCAGTCACACAGTTTGATTAATATAAAGCAAGGTGGGTGTAGGACACAACAGCAAAGTGCACTACTTGTAATTTGCTTTATTTGTCATTATAAATAATTCAAAGAAGAAGAACATGCAAACTCAGATTGACTCTGGATTCAAACACAGAACCTTCCATCTGTGTGACAAGAGGACGAACAATATATCAATATTAATATATTAACAGCAGTGAATCTATTCTAAATATAGACTATTATATATGGCAGCCTATATTCTAAATATAGACTTATATATAAATTGACATAGCTACCCCACTACCTGCTGTGTTCCAAATAGGAAGTGAGCACAAGGACTCTTCCAACTTTAAAATGAAAAATTGTCCCCCCTCTCTCTGTAACTGCTGCAGTGAGCCTCATCATTTGGGTCTTCAAATGTTTGTATTAACTTGCTTTACATGATCTTGGGTAAGTTTGATATTTTGTTTGTAAATAAATTCCTATTACAGAACTCAGCTCCAAATCCCTATACAGTAAGTGAGCTTCATTTAACTGGAGCCAAACACTGTCATACTCCCTTTAGTTATGTCTATGATTCTAAATTAGCCGTGATCCTTATTTAGCTTGTGGTAATTGCCTGCTTATCTTTAATTTAATGTAATTTAATTTACTCTTAGGCCTCATTGTGAATTAACTCACTTTATTAGAGTGACACATTCTCTGCATGGTTCTATGGAAACAGAAGGTTAACATACTTTGGATCATTTTATATTAGACTAATATACAACATCTAAAATATATATTTTATTTTTGTCTATTTTTGGAGGTAGTCAGACTTTAACATTCCTCTGAATTAGGGTGCATATGGTGGAACTTTAAAACCTAGATAAAATAAGCTTTTTAAATATATCATGGTACTGACCACAAGTCTGTGCCCCCCTGCTTCATCTATGTTTCATTATGCGGACCTTGAAGAAAAAAAACAAACAGATTTAGACAGCACATTTAGCCAAGCTGTACATCACATGAACTGAACTAATAAATAGCTTCCCTTACAAGCAGTGCAATGCCACCTCCCTGTTCTGTTTGAGCGGAGCCTGTAATTCAAAAAACATCTGTAAGCATTTCCCTGTGGACCACAGCAGCAAATAGAATGTCGTGCTGTCGAGGCTGTGATTTTGAACCTTAAATAAAGACAGGACTTGAAAAGAGGCGGCTAATGTCAGGGCGGGATAGGAGCTGGAGGTCGATAAAAATCAAAACATAGGGACTCAATGTAGGAGGTATAAATAAGACTCTGTGGATTATCTTTTCTGTGTAAAAAGGCAAGATTGGTAAAACATTTGTTCCTGGTTTGTTCTCTTTATACTTTTACCTGGAAACAACAAAAGTATATCCTACATAAGTTGCACTTGTAACTTTTTTAGGTGGGAGTCTGCCACTTGCTTGACTTGAAGTTACAGTGAATGCTATACTGTGGAACATGCCAGACAAAGCATGAAGAGATGGAGATCCTTTTTTGGGGGATAATCTACAAACATTTTAGAAAAAATTCACAAACTTGTTTTTTAAAAAGGCTTATTTTAAAAACCAGTAGCAAACAGAACATAAAATAACTGGCCTCATTATGCACATTTATGTGCATTACAGGCAGTAGTTGGCCTGGCTCAAAACATGAATATAAACCAAAAAACAGCTACAAAATATCATCGCTACAGTTTCACCTCCCTGTGATCTGCTCCTATACCAGCAAAAGCAAGCAGTGACAGATGATAACTTTTGTATTTTTAAAATTAAATCTAGTTTATTAACTTCAGGCACAAGAGGTGTACAGTAAAAACATACATGAATAAAAAGTAGAAGAAAGCAAAAAGCAATAGAGTTTTAAGTGCCCAAATAATGATAGACTTGCTTTATAAAGGTGTACTATGTGACTTTTCTAATGGAAGTTCTGCTACCAGTTTGTCTCCATGGTAATATTATGATTTCCCTTAAATGTTCTTCAGCATTGAACAATTCTTTCTTGCATTTATTTAATTGCAAGTGTTTTATTGCTTAAAAAGTCCACAGTTCTGACCTGTAACTTAATCTGGAGATGTCACCTGTTGGTCTCCATAGAAACGGGTTTATGGAGACAAGCTGCCAGAATGTTATGCAGGACACTTTTAAAAAGCCTGAACAATGTATAATTGGACATGGAAAAAGTGGTTAAAAAAGATGCACATTGGTGAACTGAATTGGATCATGAATAAAGCTATCCACAATTCCAGCACAACATTAAGACCAACAAATTAGCAAAGTTTTAAAACAGATATTGACTTGTTGCGGCTGATCATTGTAACCATTATCAGAAAAAAGGAAAATGCCTTTATGAGTTATGGAATTAAAAATAAGTTTTGTTCCAGAATGTTCCAACCCTAGCTCTACCAATTCAATAAATATAATACACATACACTAGAATCACAGTACTGCAGCTGGTGGTCATAATGTTATGTTTGTTGTGTGCATGATGAAATGTTGTAAACAATGTTTATGTGTCTAATAATAATGTGCTTTCAGTTATGTCAGTTTTTGTATATTTACTAAATCATTGTGGAGGTTAGCTAAGGCCATATCCATGGGTTTCTATTAGGCACCCATTAGGATGTTTTGTTTTAAATTCTCTTAATGCTTCATTTATGTTTTACATAGACTGTCCAAGACACACACGTGTAAACATTATAATTTCCCAGCCGTAAATAAATAATTCTTCCAAACATTATTCAGGGGACAGCATGGCTTCTTTGGGTGCAAGGTAGAATTGTGCAATTTAATCTATTCTAGTGATACTTCTCTTTTTAAATAGAATGTTTTACAATGACCACAGTAAAAAAATTTCAAATATTTAAAAAAAAAATCCATCTTTAATATTTTCTATTAATTGAAAGTTGGTAAACATTTTGGGTAGATTAACTTAAAAAGACAAAAAAAATTATTTGATTAACACAGCAAAAAAGTAAAATATGCAAAGAGTAAAACATTTTTCATCTCTCTCCAAGTTCTTAGAATGTTATTTAGCCTTTTGATGACCACCAGATTCAAAACAGGACTTTATCAGGTCTAAATTAGGGCAAAATATGATCTAAAATAAGCCAAAATTAACTCTATTGAGACTAAACCATAAAGAGCATTGATAATAATTAATTAATTAATTAATTAATGATTCACCTAAAGGAGGACAACAACATGAATAGATTTGTCTCTAAATAAAACCAATAGTCAAACTGCAGAGGGCCCATTGTACCACCAGGCAGCCCATGTATCACAGTTTGAGAAACACTGATTATCATCTCTTCACAAAATTTAACCATAACTTATATTGCCTGCCAAGCATATTATTTTTTGCCCAGTTCTCTAACTTCCCCCATATCATCTCCCCTCCTCTCTCCTTGAGTCTACCAGCTGAACAGTTTGAGGAAATTCTGGAATCCCTCCTCTCCAAAGAAGTCGAAGGATCCCTGTGAAGAGCCCAGGTGGATGAGGAGCAGGACCAGAATAACAATGAGGAGCAGAGGGATGAGGAGGTTCCAGCCTGCGGCCAGGATGTTGTACCACTTGGCCTTGTCTGAGCACTCCTGAGCGAGCTGCAAGTTACCCTGGGTTTTCTGGTCACGTGCCTGCACAGGGAAAAAAAAAAGTTAGTAGCTAAATAGCTTACCATTGGATGACCTTCATTTAGGGTGGTTACTTATGTCTTATTTGTTGTCCTTATTTTAGCTCAGTTTGAGAAATGTAGACTTAATTTGGTCCTGTCCTAGTCCTGAGTTCAGAGTTTAGATACAATTTAGTTTTGATGATTTGATGGATGTGAAAACATGTCCTGACTATACATTATATTTTATTATATATGGAATTGTTAAATGATTTTTGAATACAACTTTGAGCTAATGATGGGGGATTACTGATATAACATGATCTGAATATAATCAGTCATAATACTTAGTATTTAATCATTGTAATAGTATTTATTATCTATTAAATAAAATGAATTCTGCCTATTCCACCATGTCTCATCACATCGTGCGTTTACCTGCCGTAATGTTTAAGGATGAGCTCACACTTGCACAAACACACACATTGGGTTTTTGCGCTTTTTGGGGACATTACATTGTTTAGTTACATACACTTCTTGGAGACTGATTCTAACCTTAACCATAAACCCTATTTGCCTCACCTTAACTTAAACCCTTACCATAACCACAACTATAACTATGGAAAGTTTAAATAATGTAGTCATTTTAATAACAAAGATTTTTTTGTTTCCATAAGGGATGTAGCTCCATATGAACTGATTGTTTACCAAAACCAGAACCAGAGCAGGACCAAACTAAGTCAACATCAGGACTAAACTTAAAAGTAAGCTCAAACAAAGACAACCAGGACACCTATGAATGTTCAGTATTTCACCCCTTAAATTAGTACAAACATTATTATATATGTGAAATAACATGATATTATCTACAATGAAGCCTTGAGTTGTCCTGAGGTATGTATATTTTTATATGGGTTTTCCCATCTGTAAACTCTCTCATTTCTCAGTCACACAGCAGCCCTCGCCCACTGAACATACCAATTACACCATTTTTAACTTCAAGCATGAAACGACTGCCTGTAATTTAAACCCCAAGCAAAAAGACCAGGATTTAGCTGTGAACCAGTACTGGACCCGGACTGAACCAGGAATGAACCAGGGCTGAACCTGAATTGCCCAGTATTGAACCAGGACTGAACTAGGACCGAACCAGAACTGGACCAGGACTGGGCCAGGACTGGGCCAGAACTAAACCACTGGACCAGGACCAAATCGGAACTGAACCAGAACTGAACCTGAAACAGAACTGGACCAGGGCTGAACCAGAATCAGGACTGGATCAGAACTAAACCAGGACTGGGCGAGAGCAAGATCTAGACATCACTCAACTATGTACACATTGTAACTTTTTTGGTATACAGTAAATGCACCACTTGCTTGTATGAGGTATGATTGCCTTGCCAAAATGTTCCACAGTATGGCATTTATGATGCACAATGTAACTTTTCTGGTAGGCATCTGCCACATGTGAGATTTTACTGCTTTGTGTAGAATGTTTCGTAGTATGGCATTGAACTTATTTATATCCATGAAGATAAGCAAGTGATGATACCAGGCCAAGTTAGAGATCAGATATATGAAAAAACGGGCTGGATCACAATGACAATGAAATAAAATTGTGAAATGAAACTACATTTTTTTAGCTATGAAAATACCTGTAAGTGAAGGCAATAATAGACCCTTCCCCAGAAAAGCTTTACACCTTTAAACATTTTGCATTTATTCAATCACATGTATTTGTATTGCTCTAATATACCATAAAACATGCGTTCACAGTGTGAGTGGGGTAGCTTCACCATAGATCTGACCTGTAAGCTTTCACCAGAAAAGTTACATAGTGCACCTTTCTTAAGACTATCAAAGGATTATCAAAGGAACTATCAAAGGAACTATTGGATAGGGTTTTTATAGGATTATAGGATTTATAGGATTAGGAAGAATATTAGCACACAGTTACAGAACTAATATGTGATCACATATTAACAGTAATATTACATTGACTATTATTACATTGTTAAATTACCTTACAAATCAGTTTTGAGTTTTGTTTTTGTTTTTTGTTTTGTTTTTTTACTTAATACTGTTAGCATAACGTTACATAGGTAAAATGGCTGTTTTACCAATTTCTGCACAAAACCTTTTTTTTTTCAAGTCAAGAAAAATCTAATAATAATCAGATTTTGGTGTGCATGTAAATATACTGTCATAGTTTACCTTGATGGAGTAGATGAGAGCCATGAACCCGAGGCAACAGAAGTTGACATAGAGGGTGTTACAGAGGGACCAGATCAAGTAGTCTCTTGGAGCCTTCTTCCCTTCTGCTTCATGCATGTTTATCACCATTGATCCTTGTTTTCGTCCGGACTTACAGTTAGTCAACGGGGTACAATCTGATGGGAAATTGTAAGAGTGGTTGTCCATGGCTTAGGTCTTCTAATGCCTTTCAAAATGTAGATGAAAAAGCTTGAAGTTATACCAAACAGAATGCTGCCTGCTTAGGAAAACTCATTGCCAATTTGGAGTAGGTTATATTGGTCAGTAGAATGGGAGGTGACTGGGAGGAGATGTTTTAATGTGTACAGGTCTGTAATTATGTGGTCAACTCAGAATAGAGACAGACATAGAGACATGCACAAGAAGGGCATGGAGACTAACAAAAATGCAAGCTTTTGAAGTATAGAGATGGTCTTAAAGGAAGGTTTTTCACTCAATATTGGTATCTGATATTGTCTTGCTGTTGTGGATGATGAGCATTATTTACTGTTAATATGAACAGTGGTGGAAGAAAGTTTACTCAAGTATAAGTACAGATACAGGAGCAAATAAATACTCAAGTAAAAGTACCTGTTTAGAAATGTACTTGAAGAGTAAAAAAAGTATTTCAAATGTAATTTTGATACAGAATTTTGTTAAACAAAAACAATTCAAATGGGTTTTTTTCCTAGCTGTTTTTATTTGTATATTTTTGTTTTCTCAGACTACTATTAATTTAAATAATAATCCCCTTACCCTTTTCAGCAGGTCTCAAACAATAATAAAAATAGTTTTATAGTCATAGTCATTCCTGTTCAAAAATGTAGTGGAGCAGAAACCACAGATACCTTCTTTCAAATGTAGTTAAGTAAAAGTATCCACTTTAAAATCTACTTAAGTAAAGTAGAGATACCTACACTTCAGTACAGTACTTAATTACTTTTACTTTGTTGCATTCCACCAATTAACATGAATATATTATAACTGATAGCAAGAGAGACCCACAAATTGTAATAAATTTTACATTTTAACACCAAACTTTTGTTGAAATGTGGGATCTAAAATAATTTGTTGTGGCTTTGTTTATGATGATCTTTAGTTTCAGCTTCTATTTTCATATGAACTTACAAGTCCAATGGTTCCAATGGACAGATTTGGATTTCTGAATACTACCAGATCTAATCAAGGTCAATAACAAGTTGAGTTGTCAAGAGTATAAAAAAAATTAGACACTAATCAATACTAAAATCAAGAAAAAAGAACTCCCACTCACAGCGATAAACCTTTCCTGAATAGCTTTAGAATAATTTTGAGTTGTATCAGAGCAAGTATAAGAGCACATAGACTAGAGTATGCGCCTGTAACTTCATGGAACCTACCTGGACATCTGAGGGCTATACAGATATAAGACCACATGTGGTATAAGCCAATTTAAACAAAGGTACTTCAGATAAATCTATGCAGCTAAGTGCTGTAATATATTTTATAATACAATAATAAGTAAATAGTATGGCAGCATGGTGGCTGAGGAGGAAGAGGTGCAGGAGGAGGGGTAAGGAGGAGGTGAGGGCCATAAAGGACAGGCAGGCTGCTTCACTCTTCTGTCTCTGCCTCAGAGGGAACTCAGAGAGAGCAGGACTACCCTTTGCATCTCTGATCTGCAGAGTTAGTCCTACACAGCAAATCCAAAATAGTGTCAATGCTGCAGTCATTCTAGTTCATAATCCCTTTTACAAATGTAAAATAAAGAAAACCACCACAAAATTCCATTTTAACATAATCTGTATTAAAACAATGCCCACAATCAACATTATTAATTTAAGCAAATCATATGACACAATATTGCTTTTTCCATTTATATTAAATTTGCGTGACAAAAGGTCTAATTAAGC
>JACN01064085.1:0-15049 GCA_000787155.1 Scartelaos histophorus | reverse complement strand
TCCGACAACTACCGCCACCACATTTCCGACTCCGACAACAACCAAAACCCCTCCGATTACAACCACAACCACACCTCCGACAACCACTGCCAAGACACTCCCACAACCACCGCCACGACACCTCCGACAACCACTTTCAAGACACTTACGAAAATGACCACCACGATACTTCCGACAACAACCACACCTCCGACAACCTCCACCACACTTCCGACATCAACCACCACCACACTTCCGACAACCACCGCCAGCACACCACAGACAACTACCACCATCATACTTTCGACAACCACAACCACAACCACCACACCTCCAACATCCACCACCATCACATCTCCGAAAACAACCACCACACCTCCGACAACCACCACCACGATACTTCCGAAAACAACCACACCTCCGACAACCTCCACGACACTTCCGACAACAACTGCCACCACACCTCCGACAACCACCACCAACACACCTCACACAACCACTGCAACGACATCTCGGTCATCCACTGCCATGCCACCAATGACAACCTCCACAACACCTACAATAACCACAACCAAAACACCTCCCACAACCACAATAAAGACATCTCCGAGATCCACCGCAACCACGCCTACGGCGACCACCATGATACCTTCAACAACCTCCACGACCCCTCCAACAAAAGCCGCCACCACATCTCCGACAACCTCCATGACCCCCCCAACATCAACAACCACCACACTTCCAACAACCACCACCACCACACCTCCGACAACTACCACCACACCCCCGACAAGTACCACCACACCCCCGACAAGTACTGCCACCACATTTCCGATTACAACAACCACCACAACACCTCCAACAATCACTGCCAAGACACGTCTGACAACCACCAACACGACACCTCCGACAACCACCACAATACCTTCGAACCCCAGCACCACCACACCACAGACAACCACCATCACCGTACCTCAGACAACCACCGCCAACACATCAACAACAACCACCACAACACCTCCGACAGCCACCACCACCACACCTCCAACTACCCCCAACACAACACCTCCGACAACAACCACGAAATCTCCGACAACCACCGCCACACCACCGCCAACCACCGCCACACATCCGACAACCACCACACCTCCGACAACCAGCATTACCACACAAAGAAAGCTATAACACACCGTGCCTTTTCCGACAACCACCACTGCCAAGACACGTCCGATTATTACTGCCAAGACACGTCCGACAACCATCACCACAATATTTCTGACAACAACCTTGACACCTCCGACAACAACCACCACAACACGTCTGACAACCACCACTGCCAAGACACGTCCGATTATTACTGCCAAGACACGTCCGACAACCATCACCACAATATTTCTGACAACAACCTTGACACCTCCGACAACCACCACAACGCCACGAACAACCACAACAAAACCATCGACAACAACCACCACATCTCTGACAAAAACCACCACACATTCGACAAACACCACACCACATTCATTTTCACCACTGCCTCTATATCTCTATCTATTCTATTGTATAATATTGGTATGTTAATGTATGTTCAATCTTGTAAAAGTAAAAGTTTTGATTTTCTGAGAATAAAACATCACAATATTTTTTTTTCTCTTACTACCACCTCAACTACTTCACCAACAACTGCCCCATCTACAGCCCCAACATACATACATACTGACCCTGCATTAGTCCAGCACAGCTAACTGCAAGTGGAATATCAGACGGAGTCCTGCGCTGGGATTGTTGATGAACTGGCTTAAGCCAAATATTTGTAGTGACTGATGGATTCACTTGCTCAACTATAGATAAACTGAAAGCTAATGCAATATATCTGTTTTTAAATAAATCATACAGCAATACAAAGTTTAAAACCTGTGTAAAACTTTATTGTTTTGATTTATTGTTGTGGAATTAAAAAAAATAAAAAATATAAAAATAAAAATATTGTAATTTCTCAGTTTAAAAATTCAAATAAGAGCAAAAGTGCAAGGAGTCTGTAATAAATAAAGCTGGGATTCAAGTGTGTCTAAATATTAGTAAAATATGAATAAAAGTAGCAATAAAACACAAGTAGGTATCAAAGTGGGTGAAGTGTCTAGACCCAAGGAACAACTGAGTGATTCTCCACATCCCACGTCCTGTGAAGTCCTCCTGAGCCGCCCGCTGGTCTAATGCAGCTCCTCTGGTCTCAAATATGTGAAGCCCTCGGACTCATGTACAGCTCGGGTCAGCAGCCCCAAAAGCTCCACAGCGCCACCTGTGCGTCTTGGTAGAAACAGCTCCAGAGTACAAGTGGATGCAAAAGGCAGCCACATAATGGACGAAAAAGAATCCTGACAATAAAGTCAAAAGAAAAGTCAGTTAAAAATCACAAGGATAAATAGAAGCCCAAACTCTTGCTCTATTTCAGGGTGTTAAACTTTTTCCACTCAACCACAGCAGATGTTTACTGCTTTAATTAGGATAAGGAGGAGGACTCAATCCTAAAAGGTAAGAGGAGAACGTTTATTTGTTCCACAGTGGGGAGGTTCCATTGTAATGCAAAGATCAAAACAGCACAAAAAGGTCTAAAATTATGTGTCTCTTTTTTATGCAGAAGTCTCGTCACCTCTTCCTCCATCGTGCCTCAAGCCAGATTCACAGAACCGAATAAGATGTGTTTATTTCAGTTTTGGATTTGAAACGAAGAAGCTCTTTGGTAACTCATAGTTTTTGAACAAAATCAAACATCTCACCTCAGATGAACAAAGGCAATATGCAAATACCAGACTCTAAATATAAGGCTAAAAAATAATTTCAGTTTGAGAGACCTGTGAGTAGAAACGCAGGGTGATGGAGCTGGAGAAGCCCAGAGGAGGCACCTGGTCCACTCCTGAGATGAAGATCAGGAGGTCTTCAAAGGACAGAGCAGTTCCACCATCTGACAAACAAGTAGATAATATTTTATACCTTATGTGGAAGATGTGACTAAGACTTGGTATTTGAATGGTTTAAATTACAATGTATTTGGTAGTTTGATATGAGAACTTCAATCTGAAAGTATTAGACTTATCTTAACCCCATGGTTAACGACCTTTTTTGGTCATATCCTTATAGCGTGTTTCAGTAATTGTCTAATTAATGTAACTCTATTTTATGATCACAAACAGATGCTTTGCCCACCCATTTCTCATATCGTTTAGCCTGTGTAAGACGCAAAGTGAACAACAGCTGGATTTAACCCATCACACTAAAGACTGACCTTACAAAAGAATTCAGCAGATGGTGTTATGAGGTAAACAAAATGTATTTTTATTTTACCTTACCTTTATTTAACAAGTAGATCCCACTGAGATTCAAAATCTCTTTCAAGAGAGACCTGACCAAAGTGGAAGCCAACTAAATCAATACAAAACAGTAATTGCATCTCCCAAGAAAAATATAAACGTGACTTGGTTCTTGAGCTTATCAAGTGACAACAAGATTCCAGTTATAAGATCTTTCTATAAATGATTCCAAGACCATAATGCTGCGTTTCCAGCTCAGGGACTAAGGCACAGTGAAAAGCAACTGATGAGGAGCAAAGACCAGGCCAGTACCTAATATCTCCAGGATATTATGTGATACCACCGAAGTTTCCTCAGTATGGCTTTGTAAATATATATCAGTGCTGCCAGTACATGAACTGTCATAGATCAAAATGGTTTTTGCCGTATCACCCTCTCCTCCCTGCCTTATCTTGCTTTGTTTTCCTCCTCCATCATGGGCAGTAGGACTTTCTGTGCACTCACCACTGATCAGATCCAGAGCTGCCTCCCAGTGCGCTGCCGTCTCCTCTTCCTCTTTCAGCTCCTCACGGTCTGAGCTGAAGCAGATGGTAAAAAGTGCTCTGAAGATTGTCAGCGTCAGAGGTCTGGAGCCAACTGAAGTCATCACTGGAGCGAAGGCCTCGCAGTGGGACCTCATCACATCCCACAGCCCACCACAGCTGTTCAGGCCCTGGGTGAACTGGTCAATCATCCTGGACGCCCTGAAGAGAAAAGCATCGGTCCTATTCACGGAGCTGCCTGGCTAGTTCTGCTTCTCTCAAAAAACTACAGAGCTGCATTATGTATTACCCGAGTCATGGGAACATAAATCTGTATTTAAATATCAGACCGGAAACAGCAATACAGATACATAATCATGGACCGAGTGTTCACACCTTTACTGCGATGTAAATACTTGACCAGAGGAAGCTTCTGTGTCTGGAGTAGGTCCTTGGCATAGAGTGTATAAAAGAAGTGGACTAAACGAGTGTGACGTCACCCACAGAGTTCAGCGCCGCTCAAATGAGGCTTGTGATGCTTCACGGTTACAGGAGCGAATCTGGAGTCTATGTTGTGAATAGGATTTTTGGACTAACAAAATAGGGAGAAAAAATTCTGGACCATGTGTCGCGGGTTAATAAGAACGTTTTAAGACCAAAATGACGAGGCCACTGCAGGAGAGACGAGCCACAAGATCCTGATGCGAGTCAATTGGAGCCAGGACCAGAAGGAGCCGGAAGAGCCTCCTGGAGCACTTCCTGTTTGGCAGGCGGCGGCTAGCTCATTAGCTATGTCCATTCATATATACGGTCTATGGTCCTTGGTTAGCACTACTAACTGAAATGAAAATATGATCTAAATGATCCTGCACAGAAAAACAAAAGACTTGTCATTAGATGTAATTCTATAAAGTTGTTTTGTCTTCTATTTTCATTTTCATTAGCATTAGCTTTTAGACACAAACACCTATTTTTCTACACACAGAAGCTTCTTCTGGCGAAGTATTTACATTGACGTAAAGGTCTGAACACGCCGTCTGTGATTATTTATCAGTAACCTACTGTTCTCTGTCTAATATTTAAATACAGATTTATTTTAGCATGACTCTGCTAATTCCCAGTGCACAGTGAATGGAGCGGGAAGTGCAGCGCAGCCATAGACTGTAATATACATGAGCACAGCTAATGCGCTAGCCAGCAGCTTCCAAATATGAAGTTTGAATGTGGCTCTTCTGGCTCCTATTGACCCTGGCTCCCATTGACTTGCATTAAAATACTGAGGCCTCTGTCTCTTTAACTGTTGCTGTGAGTCTACATCATTTTGGTTTTAAAAAGTTCATATTAAGCTGCTCTATATGATCATGTTTTGTTATGGGTTTTTTTCCATCAAAAAAATCCTATTCATAATAATAATCATTTCATAATATAGAGCCTGTCTCCAAATTTGCACCTGGAAGCATGAGCATCACAAGCTTCATTTGACTGGAGATGAACGCTATGGGTGACGTGCTTTTTTACACAGTTTATAAGCACCGCACTTTGAGGCAGCTCTGTGAACAGGCCTCTACAGAAGAGCATAATGCGGCACTCAGACCTCAGCAGAAGATAAAGTGATGATGGGGATTAGATCAGAATCAAATCAGAATTTTAAATATCAGAATCACAGAAAAATAAATCGCCATAAGACACCATCCAAAAGGGGCTAATTTGTGCTAGGATTTATATGGTCCTGAGCTGGATTAGTTCTACTTACTTTTTACCATCTCTGGAGAGAATTATTGTATTTTTGAGCAATAAAAACACCCTTAATAAATAAATGCTTAACAAATCTTTTTAATGTCATATCATGGAACATTCCAGGCAAAGCAATAACCTCTCCATGTCTCCACCTCCACTAGAAAAAGTTACGCACTTTACCTTTAAAATCATGAAATCTTAAACTTAAAATGAGTTTATAAACACTTTTCACAACTTTCGGAGTCTTAGGTGAACGAGACCATAACACTTGTCTAATTGTAAGGAGGGTTTGAATAGAGCCAGTGAGAGACCGCAAGATCCTTCAAACATGCATTGATGATTCAGAAAACGATGGGCAATTACAGAGATGAAACTATCCAAATGATTCCAGTGAAGGTGTATGGAGTGATGGAGGAAATACATTCTAATATAGATCAGAAAATAGTTTAATCTGGGAATGTTTTTATATGTTCTTACTATTGCTGCACGATATTGAAAATGAATGCGATATGCGATACGGGCAAGCATTGCGATAACGATATTATTGCGATATTTTCTTTTAACCTAAAAAAAACTGCGACTGTACCTGCGTAACATTGGTTGCTGAAGTTTTTGACTGAATAAAATCACTGTATAGCTCCCTGTGGTTGCGTTCGAGGTGGCTGTGTAAGTTCGTCGTGTTTCCTCTTGACGTTGCGATAACTTTCCGGCACGATTTGCGCAGCACTTGCGTCTGTGACACGTCGTCCCGTCTGAAGCCAAAGTCCCAAATTCCGGAGCTGCTGTGCTTTTTAGGCACAAGTTGTTGGCTGTTGTCGTCTTCACTGACTTCTTCATTACCCGCCATGGTGACTGTAGTGTTTTCCTGTCATGCACTGCGAGTCCACGCGCTCGCTCTAGCTAGCAAAACATTACGTTGAAGGGCGCGTCGGAATTGTGAACTCCAGAACGCAATAAACTCACGATTTACACATAAAACAATTAAAAAATATCGCGCATCTTTGCGATGTGGATATCGCACGTGCCATTATCGCGATGATGATATTTTTTCGATATATCGTGCAGCCCTAGTTCTTACCTGTCGTGGATGTAGTACTTCACAGCTCTTTCGTAGATGTTTGAAATGTCCAGAGTGGTTCCAGAGGAGATTTCAGGAGCACCACAACGAGACACCCACTCACGCAGACCGGCACTGAGCAGCCTCGCATCTGAACAGGTTTGCAACTGTGGAAATAAAGATACGGCTGGTTCATAAAAGCAAAGAAAACGGTGGAAGTGCTTTGGACTGGAGCATGGGTGTGTGTGACAACTGACGAAAAGCGCAAATTTTCCAGAACCCATGACATTTTCCAAAACTCCTGGAACGTCAACATCCAAACACGAGCCCAGAGGGAGCTTCTGTGTTTAGAGTCTCAAACTTAGTACAACTCACTGAAATTAAAATGAATTGCTGATATTAAAATAGCTCTAGGACCTGAATGATCCTGCACAGAAAAACAACATGTGTCATTAGATGTAATTCCATGAAGTTGTTTTGTGTTAGCATTAGCTTTTAGACACAAACACCTGCTTTTATACACACAGACGCTTCCTTTGGCGAAGTATTTACATTGACGTCTGAACACGTCGTCTGTGGTCTGTGATTATCTGTAAGTAACCTGCTGTTCTTTGTGTGTGTGTTTGTATGTACACACATACACACACACACAGTCACACACACACACACACACACACACACACACACACACACAGGTGGTACTAACCTGCTGGAGATGACTCTGTATTTCAAAGTCTGCCACATCCCTCCAACTGAAGTCGTCCAAAGAGGAACAGTGGCCACACATCAGCTGAAAAGAAGGAACTGGCATTAAAAGGTTTATTTTATTGTATTCTTTTTTATTTTTTATTGTTCTACTTTGTTCCTTTTCATTTGGGTTTGGGATATTTTATGTTGATCTATTTTCTAAATGATTGTAATTTATATTTTACCTTGCCTATATACCCCCTTAAAATAATGTTCAGGAATTATTTAAATCAAGACCTGTAATATAAAGTAATTAAAATAATGAATTTTATATCAATAATGTCAAACTACTAAATGAATATGATTCACGCACACACCATTTCCATACTAAGAAATGTGGGTGAAGTGCCTTGCCTAAAGCAAGGGAAAAATATTAAAAAGTCTAATTTTGGGATTACATAGAGGCTTTATAGCAAGTGATTTAGGGTGACAAGAAGCATGATATGGTCATACCTGTATAATCAGTCATTTTTATGGTACATGATCATTAAGACCTGTGTTTTGATATTCACTACTGCATTGTTCAGCAAACTGTCAATTTAAATACATGTAGATCTATTCCATAAAAGATATAGCCTTAGGGGTTATACTTACATGAGCAGTGTCCTACACTGTATGTTCCACTCACACCAGAAAGATTCCAAATCCCTAAACTTGGTGTTTACAGAATTCCCTGAATAGTGAACAAGATAAACAGTCTTGAACAGAGTTGACTCTATGAATTAATAGAACTGGTATAGTCGGGGCATCCGCTTGCTATCGATCAATACGACAAGGATTTCCCACGCCGTAAATTCTGATTGGCCGATTCCCCTTCTTCATCAAAGCCTCGGAAGGTACGAATGTGGCCGATTGCCTCATAAGGAATATGTCGGTAGCTTGTGACAAATGCACGTGGCTTTGATGCAAATTCTTCTTGGTCAAAACAGACTTAATTTCTTCAGCTGCTTTAGCTTAGGTCCGGGCTGTGGTTAAAGGTCATGTGCACAGGGCATTGATGAATATGCACGAGAAATATTACGGGGGCTAGAATCTGTCAACAAACACCATGCAGACGACGACTTCCCGGCAGAGTTACTCAGATCAGAGTGGACCCCCCAACCCTCCCACAAATGTTATTGCAGATTTGCATGAATCTCAGGAACCAGATTCATTTTAAAAAAACACGGAATTCTGCGAATCTGTGGAAAAAGCTCATGCCTGCTAAAGACACAAACACAGTTTTTTGGCCACTTTCTGGCCCCACTGTGGCACCTGGAATTCCCAGTGGTCTCCCATCCAAGTACTAACCAAGCCCGGCCCTGCTTAGCTTCTGAGATCTGACGAGATCAGGCTTTGCCAAGCTGGTATGGCCACAAAAGCTAATCAAGTAAATTGTTCATGTCACTTTTAAAGGAATGCTTTTACCACAGGTTATAAGGTTCAATAAAAATGAACCTGACCCACATTACGTGACAACTGGGAGGTCACAGTCTGCGTAACAATCTGTATCATATCAGTCAGCAGACACACAAATATGAGGAGTGTAGGCGGTTTTTGTGCCATTCTCTTCATTCTACCTCGGTTCAACCTTGTATATTCAGTTTAAAAAAGGGAAAGGAATGGCACATACGTGAACATATAGTATTGGAAGACACTGTAGTAGTGCCATTGTAGTGAAGTGATTGATTAAAGGGATAGTTTGGGTTTTTTGACATGAATCTGTACGTCGTCCCGTCACAGTGTGGAGCATAAACACTGACTCACCCCCGACAGCCC
This sequence comes from Scartelaos histophorus, assembly GCA_000787155.1. Lineage (NCBI taxonomy): Eukaryota > Metazoa > Chordata > Actinopteri > Gobiiformes > Gobiidae > Scartelaos > Scartelaos histophorus. The sequence goes on along the minus strand of JACN01064085.1, from coordinate 5,942 downwards.
CGTGACACGAGTTCTGACCCGGTTTTGGTGCTGACCAAAATAGTCCAGCAAGTTGTCTGGGGTCATGAAAATAAAGCATTTTTCTTCTCAAAACAATGTGTTCAAAAGCATCACAAAAACATTGTTGACAAAAAAGTCAGACCTCATAATCGCTTTCCTCTATTTTCTCTCTGTATCACTGCACCTGCCGCCAGGTGCAGTCGCTCCTGTTTCACTGTATTTACGACTCAGAAAGTTAACGACAACATGTCCGATTATGACACAGAGAACTTACACAAGCTTATATACTTATCACGCTCTCACGTTAGCTCTCACGTTAGCTCTCACGTTAGCTCTCACGTTAGCTCTCACGTGTCATCAGTCTGAGGACGTAAACTCTGCCAAACAACTAAAAAAAGTGTTGGATTCGTGCGCGGCTCTCAAATAATTAAGTTAAAACACACACAATAACATTGTGGCGGGCAGCAGAGTTTGGACATTTTGACATTGTTGTGGATTTAAAAATAAAGCTTTTTCCATAGTAACGAAATCAAGTTGTGCATTTTGGCATCATGACTCTACCTTGAATAGATCAGGGTGGAGACAGCGTGGCCCCACCCCACTGTGAGCCAGGGACCAGCCAATCAGAACGCCCGCCTCATAGTAGCCCCACTCCTCCAGCGCAGAGAGGTCAGAGGTCAAGAGGAGGCGACCGGGCTGACCTTCAAACAGCGACGTTTTCTGGAGCTCCTGCAGCATCAGCCTGGACCCAAACAAAACGGAAAGTTGGAACACTTATGATCGCATTATGTCCCGCTTCACTTTCATAAACGTCATGTTCATAAACTTAAAAACAAAGCTTCCATTTCCAGTAACATGCTTAAGGTTGGATCCAGTGCGGTTGTAGTTCACCTGAAGAACTCCCGCTGCGCCCCCTGGTGGCCCTCTGTCTCCTCTCCAGTGAAGGAAACGATGGGGACGTCCCTGAAGCAGAAGCCAGACCTCCTGACGGCCTTCAGGGCGCAGGACAGCACCACGCCCCTCTTCACCTGCAGGGGGAGCTCCACACCGGGGGCATCGTGTGTGAAAGAAGTAAGGACGCTCTGCAACTCCTCCCTGAGCTGAAAGACAGAATTGTTCTTTCATCACACTGAGGGTTTTCTACATGTATCTCCATGGTGTATCGTTCTCCAGCTAAACTCAGGCAAGACAGACGTCAAAGTGTTTGGCCCAGAGAAACAAAGACAGTGTCAGCAGTCATCTTCAGTCTATCTCTCTAAAACCTTAAAATCAGACTCAAAATCTAGGAGTAATAATGGACTCATACTTGAACTTTAACAGCCACAACAAATCAACATCTGCAGCCTTTTACCATCTAAAAAACATCACAAAATTCAAAGGTTCACTGTCTAAAGCATTTGGAGAGACTTATCCATGTGTTCGTCTCCAGTAGGTTAGGACAATGTACCAGCCAGAACCATCCAGAATGTGTACAAAGAAGTACAAGCACATGCATCCTGTGCTCAGGACTCTGCACTGCCCCCTGTGGCTCAGAGACTTTAAAGCAGCTCTGCTTGTGTGAAGGTCCCAGGTCTCTCATGGCCGAGCACCAAAGTCCATCTGTGACATGTTGGTGCCACATGAACCATCTGCACTGTGAGGAGCTCAGGGACCTCCTGCTCAGGGCCTTCTGCTGGTGCCAGAGTCAGGACTAAACACGAGGACAGGGTCCTGCTTAGATGTTTGTTTGCATGGTCAAAAAAACCCAAAACTTTTTTTGACTATGCTTGGCAATGTGTGTGTAAAATCTTTATTCCAGGTAGAATCCATCACAACAGGAAAAATTCAATTTGCTAACTGGACAAAAAGTTTATTTATTTAAATGTGTTTTGTGCCACTTTGTCACCATGGAAACTACTGAACATTCCAGCGCAGAGATGCATGTAGAACAGCCCTGGCAGGATGTCACTACAGAGTGATGTACAGGAGTCTGTGCACAGACGACTGTCACTACCTCCTCTACAAGTCCAAGTCCAAACTCAGTCAGACTCATTTATTTCAGTGACTCATCTTCTCAAACAAAATGAACCTCGTCCCACATCATGACAGGGTTTAGACACTGTTTGGATGAAAAACTCCACACTAACCGTAAACAAGTAATAAAACTGTTAATAAAGATGTTGTCATGAATGTTTTGGTAAATGAGTCAAACAGCTCTCATTTTTTATCACATTATCAGAGTTCACTGAAGTGCTCTGCCTCTTCCCAACAGTAAAACCACAAGACTGAGTCTGTCATTAAGGTGCCCACATCTGAACCTTCTACAATAATTCACACAACTTCCCAAAATGTGAGGTTTTTTTAATATCAGTCAGTGGGGCTCTGAACCAATCAGCAAGTGGTATTTTCAGTCTTCTTTTAAACAGAAATGGTCAGAACCCCCATGTGTCCTGGTTGGGTTCAGGATCTTACCTCCTGGGACTTCTCGTTGCTGGTATCATTATCTTTGCTGATTTCTTTGCCAACCTCCTCTCTGAAAAATCAATAAAAATAAAAATTAAATTCATAATCGACTTCCTTTTTTGTCAAAGTGCACAATAACTCTTCTCTCACCTGTTCTCTGATTGATCTACTGGCATCACACTTTTAACCTTTGAGGAACAAAATTATTGTACAAAATTACGTAATAGTTGCTGGGAAATGAGAATGAAGAATTTAAAACATCAGGACAAACAGGTCCATCAGCTAAAACCAGGCCTCAATTCAACAGTGCTTAAGCCGAGAGCAAATAGCAAATAGCTTCATGAAATTGTTTGGCAGGGCATCATGGGACACAGAAGGGCGTAGACTTCCGGTGAAAAGTTTCTCAATTTTTTTTTTCCTTTGCGTTTAATATTTTCTACATTTTAGATACAGAAAACCCAGAACCTGTTTTCTAATCTATGTTATAATGTTGTTTCCTCATCACAAACAGATGTCATGTGGCAATACAGGAAGTGCTTCACTGGGTTTTATCCTCTATACACCTTCACTAGAATCATTTGGATAGTTTTAGCTCTGGAACCACAACTTAAAAACTACTAGAGCATTTTGAGCTTTAGAGACGTAGACGTAGACGTAGGACTTGGACGGGACAATTCCAGGTGCCACAGGGGGCGCCAGTCGCAAAGTACTTCACTCACATTGCCTGGTGTGAAGGTGGTGAGTGCGTGAGTGATGGTCGGAGGTGGTGATGGTGCCCCCGACTGGCAGCCACGCTTAGTTCAGTTTAGTTTATTTTCCGGGGACAATGCACATAAAAACATTGAACTACACAAAGACGTCAGATGTTTGTGCAGGTCAGAGCGAGATCATTTTCACCTTCAGTCCCTGGACGGTCTAGGTCATAAATGGTGCACATGCCAATAAAACAGAACACAATACATTTTAATACAATCATTCACACATAAGTAAAACTAGTCCCGTTCAGTCTCTGTCATCTTTCCAGTTCATGTTGCTGCATTTATACAAAGCAGATTCATGTGTGCAGGTTTGTTGGGTTAAAAGTCGTTGTTTGTTCAGGCGTGCAAACATTTCATAATTTGTTCATGATATAATCTCCTGTTGGCTTATGGCTCTGTAGGAGAACGATGGCTGACCTAAAGGAGGTTTTGCATCTTGGAACACAACACTCACAACAAACTTTCTCAGTGGGGGAGAAGCTGAATCATGAATGGTTTTAAATAAGGTTAAAATGGGATTAAATCTAAGCAAGTTTTCAAAATTGAACAAGTATTGAGCAGTGGTGGTACAGGTGAGGCTTTTCCGTCAGTCTGCCCGAGGGAAGCTGTGGCAGTCGTAGCTTACACCACTGGGTATGGAGTGAATGTATATAAAGATCTGTAAAGCGTCTTTGTGACATACTGTAGGTCTGTGAAAAGTGTTACATAAAATACACTGACAGTCAATAGGAACTTTCAGGTAGAATGTCTGAGTGTTTCTATTTGTTCGGGGGTTTTAAATGTTCCTTGTGGATTTGTTGGTGTCTTAGTGTTTGGGTCGTTCAGTAAATGTTGAATGTCATGTTGTCACGGTTCATTGCACACGGGATGGGTTCTTTTCAAATCTGGCCCAAACTCCCATGGTGCAACACTCAATGTTACACCAACAATTTGAGGATTGGTTCTGGAGCCTTTATAAAGGTCCAAATATGGCCCCATTATGAGTCCAGTGAAAGTCGTCGTGCCACGTCTGTCACGTGAACAGCGTCTCCGGGCGTCGGCTCTGCTGGAAGAGCTTGAGCTACAGTGAGATCTCCGGGCATCTGGGCTGTTCCCAACCCACAATCACAAACCTGTATGTGCCCAAGGATGGAGCCTGCATCAGTGTGAATGGAGCTCAGACCCACTACTGACTGTTGGGACCAAGGGTTTGTGAGACGCCATTTTCTTTGGTTTAACTTATTTGTTACACTTTTGCAACCTCAAGAAATGATCCATCCATATGAAACAAAAACTTTTTGGGCTATAAAATAAAACCCATGTTAAAAAGTATGAGCTCAAAGTTTTCATCAACTGTCAGTGTACTTAACTTACTTAATAAAAATGCAGGATTACTCAAACATGGGTCAATGAAACAAAACAACTCCACGTCCAGAGTTTAACAAATTTTTAGACCATCACACCCAGTATAAGGCAGGACCACGCCTCAACCGCCCTCTACTCCTCACCAGCGAACCACTGCCAACCACAACCACAACCACAACCACACCTCTAATTTCCCAGAAGTCTACGTGCAGCAGCCTATCCCATCATTCCAGCTCGTCTCTGCCACCCTCCCGTCGTCCAGCTCCATTGTCTTTCAGATATAAGACATCTACAGGGGTCCTGGTCCAGGTCTCTACCTCATTCATCGTTCATTCATCAATAAATATCTTCGTTGCATTATGTTTTCACCGTGGTCCTTGTTTGTGAATGTAACAGCATTTACCAAATTTACAAAAATATCTTTTTATGTTTCTGTAATGGTTAATCCGCCAGTGTATTTGATCAAAACCAGATCTTTAATGCTAAAACTGAACTGCTGTTGCTACCCATAAATGTTCAAGTTTAACATTTTCCAAAAATTACACCAGTGTCTCATCCAAAGCAAGTCTCTATAAACCTCTGACTCAATAACAACAGAAAACTTTGCAAAACTCAAAAAATATTCACATTTTTGGTTATTATTTGTCAACAAGGACTAGTTTGTTTTTATTCAAATAAAAAAATGACCAATTGGAACAAGTAAACTGTTAATTTGGAACAAGTTTGTGACGTTATTTTTGTTTTCTTGGTTTTCAGGACAGGTGCTCTGGTAAATTTGTTAAGCTCTGTAAGTTTTTGAGGAGGTCACAACATTCCAAACACATCTTAAAGCGCACAAGAGTCATTTTGTGCGTGATATAAAGTGGAACCTTTAAATACCTGTGAGGTGGAGGTGTCCTGGTGAATGAGCAGATACAGAGGCCCCAGAGCGGAGACCCGGAGCACATGGGCCCCGCTCCAGCCCTCCTCAGGGACCCGAGGGACGAACAGACACCTGGAGCTCTGCACACACTGGAGACCCCGCAAACACACGCTGAATACCACGCAAACACACGCTGAAGACCATGCAAACACACGCTGAATATGCGGTTTTAAAGGGGCACTGTGTAACTTTTCGGCTCGTCTCCATGGAGATGTCCTGATTCGGCATCACTAAACGCACCCATCTCACATTAACTCAATAACACCGGGTTTTGATCGACTTCAAAACTTTGCATTGTTACCGTGGCGACTGGGCTTGCCTCTCCACAGATCTGACATGTAACCCCGGTCCTGTAAAGTGTAATGCGGAACATTCCAGGCGACATGTCCATGGAGAGAAGCAGATGACGAACCCTTTACTAGAGAAGTTACACAGAAAACTTTTGGGGGGATTTCATATTGAACTATAATATATTT
>KN503674.1:0-24123 GCA_000787155.1 Scartelaos histophorus | reverse complement strand
CGCGCGGCCAACCCCAGACTTCACAAGTGTCCCGTGCGCACGCAAACTTTTACTGGAATTTTAGAACTTTTAATCATAGTCTCGCGATAATATACAGGCCCGGGTTAATTAGCCTGATGGTAAAAACATGACTAAGCCCCGGATGGGTCTAAACACACGCGCTCCAGCTTTATGAGTCCTGTAAAAGTGTCCCGCACATCCCGCTGCTGCTGCTGCTGCTGCGCATTCCAGAGCGCAGGCGAAAGCAGAGAGAAAACTCCTCCAAGTCAGCAGAACGGGGACAACTCCTACGGCTATTTAGGGATACTATGCAACTGTGTACCTACTGCTGATTAATCCTGCGCCTGTTTTGGGCACTAGGCTTCTAATTTGTCTATAAGGGTGTGCGCTCATTTGGTCAAACCACTTCAGAAATCAGACAAAACTGCAGTTGGGAGTCAATTTGGATCTAGACTCTGGATTAGACTGGACAAGACTCAACGCACAGGACCAAACCTAAAGTCTGGCCTCAAAACAAAATCAATTTGCACCTACTCTTTTTTAAGTGAGCCATATGTGCGCAAACATAAGGAAATAAATGACAAATAAACGTCCTAAAATAGGACTGACTAGAATAAGGTGAGTCAGTGCCAGCAGCTGGGCTCTATGGGAGAAAGTGGCGCACCTGTTACGTGTGCGTGTGTTTGACAGGGGGGCCCGGGGGGCTGTGGTGACACAATCACCAAGAGACCCGAGTCTTAGCCCGCGTTTATTTTCATGATCACATCCAATCACAGTTACATTTGATATTTGCAGAACATCATCAAGAACATCATCCATTAAAATCGTGTCTAAAATCAGTGGTGGAGCGTAACGTAGTATAACAAAAGTAAAAGTATCTGTGCGCAAAAATGAACCATGTAACTTTCTGGTTGGGGTCACCTGCTTGTTTCTATGGATACGGCTTTCCTCTACCTGAATGTTCCACAGTGTGACATTAAACAGACCTGCCTCACATTCATTACATTACAGGTGGTTTTATAGATCTGACCTGTCTAGATCTACAGGTCTAGTTTGGTCTCCATGAAGATAGAAAGGTTTAATGCCACACTATGAAACATTCCAGACAGCGGAATAACATCTCCATGAAGAAAAGCATTTGACAAACCCTGCACCAGAGAAGTTACACGATGCACCTTTAAGCACATTTTACAGTGGTTTGAGACCTGCTGGAATGACGAAATGAAAGACTTTTTTAACACATTTAACATTCCAACTCTGAGCAAACCAAATACACAAGAACAGCTCGATCAATCAAATGAAAATAATTTTATCAATTTAATCATTTTTTTTTATCTTTATCAATCATTACATTTAATTCTTTAATTGTTTTAAATCTCAGCAAAATACTTAAACTTTTTAGGTGTAAAGTACATTTTTGAACAGGTTCTTTGACAGTTTTATTTAAGAAGAATTTTTCATCTGACATTTTTCCTTTTACTTGAGTCGTCTTTTGCCCCTGTATCTGCACTTTTACTTAACAAAACTGAGCACTTCATCCAGCACAGTCTAAAATACAACTATTTAAAAAAAAACAGCAGTGCAGTTACATAATATATCCACCTTCAATCTATTGTTTAGTAGCAACAAAGCAACAAAGCTTATTCAGACCAGGACCTCCACCCACCACCTCAACAGTAGTTCATTATTACTTTGACTGCACCCAGGACCCCAGAGCTCTACTTAACATGAGATCTATAATAATATGTAAAACAGAACTCTGATTCATAATTCTAAACTGGGTGATACATTCAGAAGTTTAATTTATAGACTAATGTCTCATAGAAACGCTAATATGTCCACATAAATTAGATTAAAAACTAAATTCACTTGGAAATCAATATAATCATAATGAATTAAAGGTGCGCTGTGTAACTTTTCTGGTGGAGGGTTTGCTACCTGCTTGAATATTCTGCAATGGAGATATTGTTAGATCAGTTTAATGCCATACTGTGGAATATTCCATGCCAACATAATAAGAAATAAGCCAAGACAGTGCACCTTTAAAGTCAATATGACGATGATGATGAGTGTAATATATATTTTTAATTTCCGTATAGCATCAGTTTCATGCAGCATGTGTCATTGTTGTTAAAAAATCCATTTTAAAAGTCATAAAGTTTGACAGTGTATGATCTGTCAGCATTAGTCAATCTCTTCGTCTTCCTCGTCCTCTTCCTCCTCCTCTTCTTCGTCTGAGGCTAATTGGGAAGCATACAGAGCGTAGTCGAAGGGGCGGAACTTCACCGGCAGCTCACTCCACTTGGCGCACTTGCTGATCTTTTTCCCTTGCAGTGTCACGGCGAAGTTCTTCACGTGGAGACAGGGGCAGTCGATCCCCCGGTAGTGCATCATCGAACCCCACGGCTGCAAAGAAATAACATGCAGTTTTTGTCAGAATTTAACATTTTATGAGTCATGAGTTGCACTATTCCAGCATGGTGAATGCTGCTTTGTTTATATGATAAAAACTGCAAGTGCTCCGCAGTTTTCCCAGAATTAGGTATCAGCTAAAAAGATAACATTTATAACTGGATTGTATAAAAAAAGCTTTGGTTAGACTCTCGTTTTTTCATTTTTGCAAAGATATAACACAAGTCAACATCTCCATGGCTAGAATGTTCCACAGTATGTCCATAAACTTAAAAATCTCCATGAAAAATTGCAAATTACAACTTAGATTTGTGGAGAGGCGACCCCGATCACAGTGAGAATGTAAGATCATTTTGAGCGATAAATAAGACCTGGGGCCTGACCTTCCCCCGATGTACGAGGGGGCGTGTCCAGGTGGGGCTGTTCTTCTCTGCTGGAGGCTGGAGTGGGACGTGCAGGTCCATATTTGATTGACTGGTTGATGGGATGTGAACCAATCTGTGAGCTGTGGCCTTCAAAATCACTGCCAGTGGAGGTAATGTCTGTCATGTGTTTGCCTCATTACCCGGCAGCACAGAGGGGTGTGGGGAAATGTTTAGTGTGGGGAAAATAAACTGAACTGAACTGCACTGTGCGTGCACGGTCACTCTCACACACACACACACACACACACCCCTGTAAGCCCGTGCACGTGCACATGCTTCAGTTTTCTCTGTGTTCCTGATTTCTCATTATGCAGCAGACCAGTGTCTATCTCATGAGCTCCCAGCTGACCCCCTCACCACTGCTCGCCCACCACTGCTCGCCCAACCACTCCAGCCCCCACCTGTCCAGTCCAGTCCCGTCCCCCACACCTCACCTGAGGTACGAGCAGAGCCGTCGCTCCATACACACACACATTACGCACAGTGCCGAGGGCACAAAGTGGCACCACTGAGCAGTCGATCGCACTTCATCTCCCCCCGTTTCTCTTTTCCCCCCCAGGCCCCACTCGTTTCCCACTTGTTTCACATGTATTTTGTGCGTCTGCTCCACTGTCACAGCCCCAGACTGTCAGTGAATGTCAGAGTTTGTGCTCTGCTGCGGGAGGCATCTGGATGGTGCACAACATGTGCATTTATCATACTAATATATTTCCAAATAAAACAAGTCTTGAGCATGTTACATGTTGTTTTTCAGTGGACTAGTTTTATATTTACTATTACAATTTGGCAGTTCGGTGAAGGCTCCACACCACAGCCACACCACAGCCACAACACCGCCTCAGTCTGCTCCACTCCACTGATATTCAGACACACCTCCTGTCCCACGCCCCACACCTGCACTAGAGCTACTGTGGGGGCAAGATCAGGCCCCTTTAGTTGAATAAATGCAAGACAGATAAGTTTAATGCCATACTGTGGACAGTTTAAACCAAAGCATTGACATCTCCATGGAGACAGGTTGTGTGCCCCTCCTGAAAAGTTTCACAGTGAACCTTTAACAGAAAAGATGCTGAAGCTGAAGCAATTTTTGCTTCATGGGAACAGATTACTCTATACTAGAGCAAGATGGTGCAGGGAAGGTCAGCTGTCATACCTGTCCCAGCCCTTTGGTTTATTTATACGTGTTTGTTTTAGTGGCGTCCTGCAGTGTATGATCACACACAGTTTATGATGAGGATAACATGCAAAGAATGAAAGTAGGGGGAGGAAAAAGGAAGTGAACCCTTTGCCCAAGGAGATGTTTAAAGCAATTAGTAGCAAAAAATATCATTTTCTTTTTTCAAATAATTTAAGTCAGAGGTGTGTATAGTCACTGGGGAGTGGCTTAAAACTGCTCTGCCCAGTATAAAACACACACACTGTACATTACATGACTGACTGATGATCAACAGGACAAGAATGTAGTTGTTCTGTTGATACAAATACTACAAATACTACGAAATACAACAAGGAGCTGACAGCAAGTGTTATACAACTAACATCTGCACACTTAACACTTCCCTCCTCTATGTATTTATAAATGTGTATATGTATGTAGATGGTACTGCACACTGTACTGCATTTGTCTCCTGTATACTGTCTGCATCTGCTTATAAAGTGAATCAGGAAGTGTGCTGTGATAGCATTACCGTGATGGGAAAATCTCGCTCTTGCCTCTGAATGTTGTGAAAAAAACTTATAAACTCATCACGGTGAATAATTAGGAAATGCGTAAGATATAAGGAATAACTTTGGATCATTGTAAACAGTTTCAAATGGACTAGTTATGGTCAAAGAAGTACAGTGCCTTTAATGTTAACTTAGATCAATGTCAAATTCTGCAGTAAAATCCAAACCTGCTCAATATTTAACTATTGGCAACAAAGAATATTATAAATGCACATGAAGCAAACATGAAATGAACTTACATTTCCACATTCATTGCAAGCAATCAAACCATTGGTCTCATAGTCCAGATGCCTCTCTCGAAGGGTGTTGTTTTCTTTAACCATGAAGAGTTTACTGTAGAAACAAAAAGATTATAGTACCATTGTTTAAAGGTCAAAATTTAACTCTATTAATGTTCGTCACCTCCTCAAGACCATATCTGAAGTTGTGTTTTGTTTCATTCACACGCTTGAGCAACTCTTTATCACACGTCTGTCTGCATCTCCAAAGCTCAAAATGTTCTGTTCTACCATGTGATGTCACGAAGTTTTCACATTCACAGCAACATTTTACCTTTTGTTCAGTAGTGACTGGTAATTCCAGGGCTGCAGTTATCCAAATGATTCTAGTGAAGGTGTGAGGAGTTTAAAACAAAGTGAAGCAATTCCTGTATTACCCCCATGACATCACAAGGTGGAACAGAGCGTTTTCAGCTTGAGAGAAGAATGAAATGAAACAAAACACAACAACTATTTTTGAGGAGAAAACATATCGACACCTTCCTTAAATAATCGCATAAGTCATTTTTTCAGGTTTTTCAGGAAACACAAAAAACTCCCCCCAAAATTGAAATTATGGCATAAATTATGGCAAAGTAAACTTAGGCAAAAAGTGACATAGGCGATTATTTTAGGAAGGTGACGATATTATAACGATATTATATATTATGACGATATCAGAAAAGAGTGTAATGGGCCTTTTAATAAAAACATCTCTAATCCTGTGAATGGTGATGCATTACCTAAATTCTGCAGAGAGATTGACTCGGTGCATGTTTTCAATGATTTCGATGTCGTCTCCGGTGCAGGCGTCGTGGTTACATTTTCGGCACATTAACTTGAGCTCGGAGGGGCTGCAGTTGCCAATGCTTTTTTGCTTGCTCTTCTTCACTCTCAGTCTTTCCTCCATTATGGCCTGAATCTGGAACTCCAGTATCTAAACACAAAGAGTTTAGTTACATCATCATTAAAGGTGCACTGTGGAACTTTTATGTCCATCAGCAGTCTCCGTGGTGATGTTATTGCTTTGCTTGGGATGTATTAAACTTATCCATTTTAGCATATCTATAATTTATATCTGGCATTTATTCATTATGGGTGTTTCTAATGCTCAAAAATACAATTCCTTCTGTAAGAGAGGCGACTCTCCACAGAGCTTAATGTGATGCACCGAAACCAATATTGGTATCAGGTATTGGCCCGATACTTCATTAATATACTTGTACTTGTTAAACATGCACCGATAGCACTATTGCACAACACATTATGTAGTATCCCTGTTTCAATATCCCAAATACGCCACTAACCCGGTCATGAGAAACTGGGAGGAGGAAGGAGCAGTGGGGAGAAGGAGCTATCATTGCTTTAGGTGGATCCAGATCCTCCTAACCAGAGGCGGAAACTACAGTCAAAACTGCAACTCCCACTACTGTGCGAGTCTTATGAGAATTATTTACACCTGTCAGCCTTTTCATCACAACTGTTGCCAACATAAATAAAGTGACCGTACATGAGTGAAAAGAATGTTAAATAAAGAGCTGCGCTAAACCTGTGCATGTACAGTCTGCACATGTCTGATCTCTGAAAAGTTTAACATGAACCACCTCCAATGCGATACACACAGAACAGACTCACCATCAGCAGCACATCCCTCTGTCACAGAAAGAACACCTACAATCAACTCACTTATGTCCTTTAGTCTGACAGAACCTGACCGCATCAGGGCACAAGGAGCTTGCAGTTTATGTAAGTTAGCCATTTAAGTTTCGTTTCTGTAAAACGTAAAAACAAATGTGTGGAAAGCTGCATTAAACACATTATAATATCATGGCTGGTGGGCGGCAGTAGCTCTGAGTGTTGGTATGAGTGTGTGAAGAATACACATCATAGGTTGAGTGCCCAGATTTACTGACCCACAGGTTGGCAGGTGTGATTCCAGCGCCCACAGATGAATGCTGTCATTGTGTCCTTGGGCAAGACACTTAACCCACCTTGCCCCTGGTGTCTGTGTACACTGTTGTATGTGAATGGGTGAATGGGTGAATGGTTCCTTGTTGTAAGGTGGAAAAGCACTATCAAAAATGTTATAGATAGGTTTAAGCTACAATTCTCGACAAAGCAATAACATCTCCATGGAGAAAAGCTTTTGACAGATCTTCCATTAGAAAAGTTACACATTGCAGGTTTAAAGCAATAATAAAGAATGATACAAATATGTTAATGCCCTTACCCGTTTTTCGTAGTCATCGGGTTTCATTTTTCTGATCTTTTTGATAGCTTTGTTCATCATGTTGATACGATACTCATTGACAGTTTCTTTTTCAGCCACGTTGGAACCTTCGATCTCGACCAGTGTGTAGGTGCTGTCCTCTGCTCTCCCTCGACCACGGGCCTAATGGGACCAACCAGAACAAATGAAATAAATGTAATATTACCATGTTAGGACAAACAAGAGACACTTTTATCTTATAATATGATCCACTGTTTTTATCTTCTGTTTTAATATGTGTTCTGTAAATCGTTCTTAAAAGCAATATATAGTAAAATGCATTATTATTATTGTCTTGATGGAGGACACTTCAGTTTTTCCTAGAACAACAGTCCCCAAGTGTAACATTTGGCAGTACTACACATTTCTCTAGACTCTTGTGCGATTTAAGCCATGTTATAATGTTGTTACTTGATAAAAAACATATGTGGAGCTGTGTTTTGTTTCTCCAAAGCTCAAAATGCTCTGTAATATAAATGGGGATCTCATGAAGTGGTAGTTAATTATAGATGTGCTTAGTAAAACCACAAATGTCCCAACACTTGATCTATTTCTAGCGGAGTAGAAGGACGCAATGGTGTCCTATGGGAAAATATACTTGAATTTACACTTGCTTTAAACACTGCATGTCTAGATACTTAAACTTGCCTGAATCATTGAGATCTCGTTGGTGACAAGGCCATATCGGATGACAAAGTTACACTTTGGGATGTCCAAACCTTCTTCTGCCACAGTCGTAGCTATCAGCAAGTTGATGTCTCCATTCCCAAACTTCTTCAGCACATCCTTCTGCTCTGCCTGAAAATGGAAAATGTATCAACGCTGGAAAAGGATAAAAACTTATTCTACCTCTTTTTCTTAAATTGTATGTGTGCCCTGTATTTGAACCTTGCATGACACTTAACTGACTGTCAAAAATATGCAAATGGAGGGAAGTGCAAAGAGTCAAAACCTTAAAAACAGAAAGTAAGGGACATAAAATAATATATCAGAAAAGCGCGATTTCGTGAAGACCAAGACGTTGTGAAGGAGCAGCACAAAAAAAGACTGGGACTTAGAGACTGATCACCTCAAATACTGGTTTGCTGTCTGCTTTTTGTAACGTATCTTAACTTCTTTATTAAATCAATTTGAGCTCACTTAATCTTTGTCATTTTTATATGTTTAAGGTTTTTTATTATTGTTGAAATGTCCAATACTTCTCCTAAATAATTAAGTCTAATATATCATTTTTATTTAGTGAATGGTAATTTGATATTTTTATTAACAGTCTCAGTAAACCTGGTGCCCATCATCTGGATAACTCAGCAACGCAGAGCACGGAGGATTCATTTCCAACGTGAATTCAAAACAGGGCCTGTATTACGTCCTGGTCTATAAATCTAAAATACCCACAGATGTCATGGGCTTCACATCACTCTGGTCTCCTCCACCGATGAGATACGCTGCGTTCACGATCAGATCTTCAAACTTGGGGTTGTCCTGGACCCACTGGGCGAGGGCTATAGCGCTGCGACGCGTCTTAGTGAAGATGATCCCTCTGGCTTTGTCTCTGCTGCTGAACTCCTGCAGGATTCTGGTCCGGAGCTTGGACAGACTGGCGTTCTCATACTCGGGATTTCGAGCGAGCTCCATCAGCTTGTCTTTGTTACCTGTACAGTGAGGAATTAATCATTAAGACTTACATCTGTATCAACATGGGCCAGACGTAAAAATGCACTGGGGGTCAAAGTTACCATGGCAACACAGATGACACAATTTAAGAGGGTCTGAAAACTCAAGAATTAAAAATAACGAATACAATAACTTCATACTATAGAAAGTCTCTCATCCATAAAGGTGAGTGTTACTGGAACAACACTGGTTTGGTAAATATAACTTTAACTTTTTTATTTGAATATATATAATAATTTCTAGCACAAAACAGCTCAATCGATGTTTGTTTGCCCTCAATGATTTGATTGTATTAAAACAAGGAGACTAAATGCAAAGAGTGCCTCCAGTTAGCTTTACCCTGCAACATGTTGATATCAAATGACTGTAAATATATCAATTGGTATTTCACTGCATGGAAAATATGTTTTAAGTCTTGTCAGTGATTATAACTGTAGGAGTGTCTGAAACCCAAACCCTGTGATGAACCATAATGAGAAGGAAACCCTTCTAATTTGTATAACTGTTGAAATGAACAGAATGATGAAAGTGTGTGGGCCTGCAGCATGTTTCAACTCACAGTAGTGCAGTGTGTTCATAAGGAGACACTCTCAGACAATGAAATGAGTTGAAGATGCACTGTGGAACTTTTCTGGAGGAGAGTAAGTCATCTCCTTGTCTCTGTGAAGATGTTATTTTGCCAGGAATGTTCCAGAGTATAGCATTTAACTTCTCCATCTTTTTATTTTCATTGCACAAAAATATGCTTCCTTATTTGGAATGAGCCTCTCCACAGATCTGACTTGTACCTTCAAACAAGGCGAAGAGGAATCTCTCGGTGTCAGTGGTGTTGATTTCCTCCCCGTCTGGAGATGTCTTCTTTTTCTTCTCATCTTCGTGAAAGGAGTTGAGGAAACCGAAGGCGTCACACATTCTGATGGTGTTGCTCATCTGCAGCCCGGTGTTGTACTGCTTCAGGTGCTCCGCACAGTCACGCACCTTCTCGTTACCTTCTTTCACCGCTTAGATCAAAAACATTAAAAAGAGGATAAATGGGTTTAATCGATATCAATATCAATATAGACCCACACATAGAATTTTTGAAAGACTCAAATATTAAATTTAATTAAGTTGAATGGCTGTTGATGGTTGTTGTTCAGTGAAAAAAGAACATTTAAAACTTAAACTCTGTGAAAGGTTGCAGGTTGTTGCAGGTTATACAGTTTCAGCAACAAGTTTTAATAAAATAATAGGTCTTGTGGTGATGAGTTACCACTAGGGCTGTAGGTCTTAAATCGTTTAGTCGATTAATCGGTCAATGGTGTCTAAAGTTGTGTTCAGACGTGCACGAATGTTGGAGGAAAATACTTGACGTTTGTGCAGGGGGTCTGCTGTGGTCTGCAAGTGCCTTGTTTTCCTGGTGGGGAGTGGCTTTCGTGTATTTATTACATAAAAACTCATCAGCAGAGCAGATCGGCTCAGCGGCTGCGGTGTGTATGTAATTATATATGTATTTATACTCCGCTAATGACACGGTGTAGATTTCTTTTTATGGCGTTTATGGCTCCAGGGTCTTTCTCTTTCTTCTCCTTTTTCTGGATAATGTTGCTACGTCACTGGATTGTAGTAGTTCACCAAAATGAATTGACTCAACATTTTAGTTAGATAACAAGGATTTATAAGAGCCTGTGCACTGCACACTTCCTATTCGAAACATATTAGCTATGTCCATTCATAATAAAGTCTATGGTTGAGCTCTATAAACATGAGAAATCCTCACCGTCTCTCTCTGTCTGAACCACCCACTGCTCGTAGGTCTGAGTTCCGCATTCGTGGCCAGGGTTCAGTCCGGCATGCTCGTGGATCTCACTCATTATTTTCTTGATGACGTCACCAAAAGGATCCTAAAGACAGGCCGGATTAACATTTGTGTGGTATTTTACATTATTAGAATTCACCATAAAAACCTTACCGCCTTTCTGGCTTCAATCGATTCAACCTTTTTGTCTGATTCTTTTCTGTGTGTGCCCAGATCAGCCGTCATGATGGTGGAGGCATCCAAGTTAGCACAGATCTACAGTGATGACAATAAAACTGTAATACTACTACTGTACTTCAAATACTTTTTCAAATGTATTGCTAGAATGTGGTAGAATAAAAATCTAACTAATAAAAGACTCCGCAGCAGATTTTGAACCATGAGTGAAGAAAATATTTAATTTTTAAATGTTAACTACAGACAGTTTTGGTGTAATCTTTTCATTAGACAAAACTTCCTATGTAATAATCAAACTGAAGCTGATGTTACAAGATACTCATTTGATAAAGTATATATTAGTATATATAAGTATAAGACCACATGTGTTTATCTTAGTATTTTCTTGATATTGAAAATGAGTTCTTCACACTTGTTTCCATATGGTTCTCATTCATTAAAAGGACATTTAAAGCTTGGCCAATCTCTTTTGGTCTCAATTTAACATAAATAGCAACTTTCAACATGATAAAAAGGCATTATCTTTAAAGTGAACCATAAACATGTAGTTACAGACATCCAGGGTTTACATGTGCTTGTGGTTACGCACTCTCAGGATGTGCTCCTCGGTCTTGGACATCTTGGTAGCTCCGCCCACTCCTGGTGAAGCGGTCAGGCCCAGGATCTGAGGGAGAGGCTTGGGCTGCTTGAGCTCCTTCTCCAGCTTCTTGTTCTTGTGCTTTTGGGTGAGGAAGCGCATCATGATGTGGTTGTACACGCCGCCTTTCTGTGTGTGGTGGCACTCATCTATCACGATCAGGGACAGGTCTAGAAACAATACACAAATATATACTGTTATTTAAGTGTTATTATTAATGCCCTCTGAGCTCTGTGTGGCCAAACATCAGCAGTGTTTTTTATCCAGTACAGTTTCAATATAACATAGTATGGACCTTGGACCTACTTGGTGCTCAGTCCTCTCCTATTCTGTGTAAATCTGAAACTGTGACACATGTGCCCACATCATGTTTAAAATGGCTCAAGTCACAAGGCCATCAAGAAGAAAAGGAAGATGATTCATTTTTTGTGTTTCCTGAAGCACAACTTATTTTAGGAGAATGTTGTTATTTTTTATTCATGCATTTATGTGTAATTTCCCGTTGCTTGCAACAAAACATATTGCTAAGTACTCCATGGATGATATCACCAGACTGCATAACTACGGGTGGCTTTCACATGTGGGACAGATGTGGGGCAGTTACATAGTAAGAAGTACACAAAACAAACAACAAAAATCCATCTCCATTTAAAGGTTCCAGGGTGATTAAAGGCAACACCGTTAACAATTCAAAACCAAATATTACATGGTATATTCTGGATGGATGCATGTCCACAAAATGCTCTCTACAAACAGGAAATTGAACATAAATTGAAGACTGCGACAGCACCCAGCAAACAGAAGCTAAACTAGAATAAGTTTGTAATGGTTTCTTTTACAGCACATACAGAACATGTGATGAACAAATAGATGTATAGGCTATATTTTCTAACAATCTGCCGTTATACAATAAAAACTGATTGTGGCAAAGGGGGTTAAGCATTTGCCCTCTGATCAAAGGGACAAGGGTTCAAACCGCTCCAAATTACCATGCTGCTAGCAGGTCACACTTCAGTGGAATACAGGAGCAGATTAAATGGAAAGAAATAGAAAGATAACTCACAAATTACCATGCAACTAGCTTCAGTGGAACAAGGAAGCAGACTGAAAGGAGAAAATGTGTACAATTCCTAGTTGAAACCAAGAATTTCCCAGAGTCCACTGTGCCATCTTTGCACAATAGCTGCATAATTGACGACACGTGTCAATACAGGTTTACATGACTGCAGCCCTACAGGGACAGAGTATGGGGAGAGTGGCAGTTTGATGCAGTGTGGGTGATAGCAGGTCTCTGGTGAATTAGCCTAGCCACACGCTGATGGCTTGAACAGACGTGCGCCCTGGAAAGTACTTTGCGAAGGGGAAAAAAAATAAAAGGCTTTGAGACATTTCAGCAAACAGCATATGTTCCTCTGTCAGGTACCACTGGGGCCAAGGAAGAGGCACACATTCAAAGAGCTGTCACGGGAGTTGTTTGTGTATTACGTCATTGTAACTGAGGAAAGTGGTTTAAGATAGAATATTGTTACATTATTGTACTCTGCAATTTACTACTCAGAGTGTGACGTAAAATTAAAACTTTATAGTGCCCTATTCTCTTGTATATAAGTATTAATTTTCCCATTGACTTGACCCAAAAAAGTGTTATTAAGGATTTATTACCTTGTCAGAATAATCCATGGGCCTAGTCACATGAAGTAAAACAGGCACAAAAATCCTGTCCAGCTTCTCTGTCAGCAGAAATTTCATAAGCTATTTTTCAAAGCTTTAAAAAGCAGATCCATTATTCAACCTTAAATATGTGACTGTTTTTTAAGATGTAGGGCCCGATCCTGCCCCCGACAGAAAATCTAGTGCAGGTGTGAGGTGTGGAGGTGTGTCGAGCCTGAATATCAGATGGAGTGGAGCAGACTGAGGGTGTGGTGTGGCTGTGGTGTGGCTGTGGTGTGGCTGTGGTGTGGCTGTGGTGTGGCTGTGGAGCGAGTTTGATCTGGATTTGTGCAAAAGCTGTTCATTCACATGAGGCCGTTTACAGGTGTGTTTCCTGTCTGAGGTTCTAAATCGATGTCGGATTTCTTCATTTTTGTGTCGTTTCTGTCATCAGCTCCATTTAACGTTGTGACCACATTATTCTCATTGCGCCGCTTTGGTTCGTTTATAAAGTTAGTCGCCAGTAGGTCGGCGATCATCAGAACCGTAGATAACTTTGGTTACAGTTCATTTTTAAATGCATTTTTCTCTCTTGTCCATCAACTTCAACAGTGCTTTGTTCCATTCTCATCACCAAACTCACTTAGACAATTAGATAATCCTTCTTTTGTGGTACCAAAAACCTCTAGAGTTATTGGACAAAGAGCATTCACATTTAAAGCGCCATCAGACTGGAACAATTTGCCAAACTCCCTGCTCCTCATCATCACTCCATAGATTCAAGAGAGATTTGTTTATTCATATCAAAACACAATGTAATTGCTTTTAGTGAAGGATCTGTATTATTGATGGTTCTCTATAAATTTAATGTTTTAATGTTTAATGTTTATTCGAGTCTCTGTATTTTATCCTATTGTTTTGGGTTTTTGTTTGTTAGACATGCTGTTTTGTGTATTGGTATTGCTTTTCTATATTGCTGTGTAATAGGAGGCAAACGAAACAAAGAACGCAGAGAAAACTAAAGAAAGTCATTTTTTTCTTTGGTTAATTATACTTTCTATTCTAATTTTTGACATTTATTTGGTTCCAAACATTGAACTATTATCCAATTTATGTTTATCACTGATTTGATTGATGCTAAACTATATGTCTGAACTTGTATATTAAAAATAAAGCCCTGTTTTGGACAAAAATATACCAAAATAAAATAAATATACCAAAAATATACCAAAATAAAATAAATATACCAAAAATATACCAAAATAAAAATAAAAATAATAAGTATGCTTTGCCTTTTGGATGTTTTTCTTGCTCTGAACCACAGAAAAACATGAGTCCTTATTGTGACCGGACGTCCACAAACATGACTCTTACTTGGCCTTGTCATCCAGGAAATGTTCTTTTGGCAATAATCTTTCACAGTGTGCTATAAAACATATCTGTCTTCAAGGAGAATGTGCCAAAGTAAGGTTTTAATTTCCAGTGAATCATACCTCCAGTTGTACAGTGTTGCTTTAAGCTGTGAATTAGTTTGCACAACATTTCTGTCAAAAAGAGCTGTACTGATAATGTATTTGTTATGTACTGAACACAACTCACCACTTAATTTCACGCCCTCGTCCTCTCCACTCACGCCCCTCTCCAAGGAGTTCTCGAGGATCTGAGCCGTACACACCACCACGTCGCTCCTCTTCACGATCTCTGGGAAAGAGATCTTGAGCTCCGAGTTTCCGCTGACTCGCTCGACTTTGTACGAGGGCTTCAGGAATTTGAGGAACTCTGCAGAATAGAGCTGCTCGACCAAAGGCACCTACAACACACGGAGAGGGGTTGGTGGTTTGATTCCTGTGACTGGGATTGCATTTGTATGTCCTTAAGCAGGACAATTCTACCTCTATTTGCCTCTACCTTGGTTTAAAAAAGACACAGTATTTTCGTATTATTATTATTACTATTATTATAAAAATGCCGCTATGTTTGCAATAATCATGTTTTATTTCGGTGCTACCATAGACTGTATAAAGACGTGGACTTCACTGAGTGTGACGTCACCTGTAGCGTTCAGTTCCAGTCAAATAAAGCTCACAGAAGCTAGCAGTTACGAGGAGAATTTGAAGCACAGTTCCATATTAGGAATGATCATATATAGGAATTTATTTACAGACAAAATAGCAAAATAAAAACACCAGGATCATAGAGAGGAGAGCGGGTTAACACTTTACGAACACTTTAAGGCCAAAATGACAGTTTCTCAATACAAAGTGAAATGGAGCCAGTGAAAAGAACACATTTTGAATCAATTAGAAATCTGATTTACAACTAATTCCAGAGTGAAGATTCTCATCTGATTATTTCATTGTGACCTACTTTAAGAACTGTGTTTTTTTCTTATATTTTGGGCCCAACTTTATAAGTAAATAATCATTTAACATTGCATTTGACCCATCCTTTAATGACACAATCTGTCAGGACCCATCTGCAGATCTTAAGCAAACAACTATAGACTATATTACAGGTCAGATCTGTGGAGAGTCACCCTGATGCACACATCCCAGAGAGAATTATAGTTTTTTTTGAACAAGAGAAACACTCAAAATGATTAAATACTAGATAGATGCGTTTAATGTCATACCATGGAACATTCCAGGCAAAGCAATAACATCTCATGGATACAAGCAAGTGAAGGAGCCTCCTGCAGAAAATTTGCACAGTGCACCTTTAAGATGCAGAAAACTTTGGGCCAAAAAGCTTTGACAACATCTGCAATTCATAAGAGGTGTCAGGGGCCCTTTTCTGTCCTTACAGCTGCAAAAATAATCGTTATCAAATCAAAACCACAAGTTGAGTTTCAAATCGGAACAAATGTCAGAACAGAACACTGTGTTTTTACCTGCACTAAAATCTAGTTGCACCTGTAGTTTTCACCTCTACAAACATGTTCTGAAATATATGGGATTCTTGTATTAGTTTATCAGTTCATAATTCAGTCTTATCTCAAATGTGAATGTTAATGGAGTTGTTTTAAATGTAAATGTAACTTAATCACAAATAGAATCACTATACGTCAGAAATTCATACTTTGACCAAAACTGCGCAGCCCTTCTCCTTAGCAATTGGAAAGTAAAGCTGATAGTCATGCGTAAAAGTGAGAGGAGATGTTATGCCTCTTAGAAAATGGATGTAGTGGAAGATGATACAAAACACAAAACCGGACCAAGAATTTAACCCTGGGGAACTCCACAATGCAATGCTATGAGGTGTAATGAGGTGGAGTCCCCCGGCTTGAGAAAAAGATCTCTCTCCGAGGACCATGTCTCAAATAACCACGTGTTTAAAAAGACTTGACAACATTTTAATGCATTTTTTCCTCAAGTCTTTTCTAAAAAAAAAATCAGTTGTGAGATAATTTGGAACTACTGAAACATCTAGTCATGTTTTTTTAGTATCGTTTCCGGTATATACTGATGTGTGCATTCTGTCACCATGGCAACTGATGACCATTCCTCCATACACATACATACAGAACACCCCTAGCATGATGTCGCTGCAAAGTTGACTCAACTGGAACAGCATTTATCCACAGACTGTATATATAAAAGGGCATAGCTAATCCGTTAGCCGCCGTGTTACAAACAGGAAGTGAGCACGGCGGCGCTTCCTGCTCCATCGGCTCTGGCTCAGATTGACTTTACATGGGAACAAAGTCTCTTTCTGTAGCTGCTGCTGTGAGCCTCATTTTGGTCTTTAAATATTCGTATTAACTCTGCACGATCCTGGTGTTTTTCTTTCCCCATTTTGTCCGCAAATAAATTCCAATTCCTAATACTGACCTCAAGCTGGTTTCAAATTCGCTCCTGTAACCGCTACCCTCATGAGCTTCACTTGACTGGATCTTTATACAGCCCGTGCATGTACCTCCGCATTACAGTTTCAGTCACAGCCCCTGCCAATGTATAATTATCCTTGAGGCATGAGAAAGCGCTTTGGGCATGTTTACTTTCTTGGCACATCAATGGTCGGTAGTATTATAGTTAAACACCCATTTGCTGTGACTCAAAGACTGGCCCTATCCCATTGTTTGGAATATCCTACTTTTATTGCAACCAAATGTGCAAGAGAGAGAATGTTTAATCCTAGAAGGGAAAAAATACATGGAAAAAGATGGGGCCAAATTGGCACAAAGAGCAACCCAATAGTGTGTAATTTGAGGCGTGCTGACCTATATGAGCAAAGGAAGATTGGAGGATACTTCAGCTTGTGACATGTGACAAGTGGAGTTAAGTAAAGTAAAGTACAATTATTTGGTATGTGTACAGGGAGAACTTTTGAAATTGTGAGAACATTTGAGAGCAAAAATCTGTACTTTTTCCTTTTATTTTTCATTGTTGTATATTATTTATATTGGGTATGGTGAGACTTTGCATGAAGGTAAATTAGTTAGCAATGAGTTAAATTTCTGAATTAAATTAAGAGATGTATTTTGTCACTCTTGACGATGAAAAATCAAGAACATCTTTTATCGAATTTGAGTCTTTAAAGGGTCCATATTATGATGTTTTCTGCCCTATGTTATATTGTTGTTTTGTTTAACACAAAAATCCTGCATATTTAGACTGAGTTCTTCTCTCGGACAGAGAACACTCTGTTCAATCTTGTGGTGTCATGTGGTCCTGCATATTTAGACTGAGATCTTCTCTCGGACAGAGAACACTTTTTAGGGTTTTAATGAATTAATGAATGAAATGAATTAAACAAAGCACAACTCCAGGTGCTTTTAATGATTAACCAACATTATAATAAGGACCTTTTAAGAATTACATTTGCTCCTCTGTGTTTTTAAACTCCAAGAACCTTCACTAGAATCCTTTAGTTTAGGTTTAGTATGGACTTGTAGGGTTTTAATGAATTAATGACTGAAATGAATTAAACAAAGCACAACTTCAGGTGCTTTTAATGATGAACCAACATTATAATACGGACCTTTAAGAATTGAAAGCAAAATCTTTTGATTGGGCCTCAAAATGTTGTATATAAACTATGAGGTGTAGACTTGTGCTTGTAGACTGTACCTTATTGACCAGGACTATGACTTTGGCTGGGAGTTTTTGCTTCTTCCTCTGGTCCAGATGCTCTTTGGTGATGTACACGGCCACTCTGGTTTTGCCACTGCCCGTGGGGAGGCATATGATAATGTTTTTACCCTCCAGAGCAGGCTTGGCCACTTCCTTCTGATAATCCCGAAGAACGATCTTATTCTTCTGTGATTCACCAACTCCTGCTCTTGAGTCACCCTCATCTGGAACACACAACACAGCTAGAGGATTCAGGATTCAGTGTGTCAATGTGAGTGGAGCTATACGAGAGAAAGACGTTGTTTTAACAACCTTTAAGTAACTTTTAAAAGAAGATTTGACCATTCAACAGGATTTAAACCAGGTCTAAAAAAGGACTATTCTTACTCAGTATTGCTGTTGTTGTGTGTGTGTCAAGAGTGACGAGTCATTTTGGGTGTTGGAGGGTGTTCGTTGTTGTTTTGTGTTTTGTTTTGTCTATTTTTGGTTTTGTTTGCTTAGTTTTCAAGCTGCCTTCAATTATTTATTGAAAATAAATAAATGCATTTATTTATTTATTGAAAGATGCATTGAAAATAAATAAAACAGGACTAAAACAGTGGTAAATAGAGCTAAAACATGCTAGTGCTATACTAATTCTAAATAAGGACTAACCTAATGAAAAAGTACTTTAACTTTACAATATTTGAACTGCAGAGGAATTCGTGTTCTACCTGAAGGAGCTTGGACCACAGTTTGAGAACCACTGGCCTGGTGTGATTCTGTAGTTTTGTTATGTAATCAGGAGACAAAGATTACTCATTATGCAAGAATAACTCCAGATGGAGAAAAACAATTACAGACATGGTTAACTGCTCTAACCGTAGGTCTCTTTTAAAAGTGCACTGCGCAACTTTTCTGGTGCAATTCCTTCCGTGAAAAGGTGCGCCTCTCCACAGAGCTGACCTGTAATGTAGAGCAGTGTTGTAACCTGCTTGTCTCCCTCATGAGAGATAAATTTACTCTATACTTTGGAACATTCTAAACAAAGCAACAGGTGACGGACTTTCTACTTGAAATGTTACAGAATGCACCTTTAATGTGTAACCTCTGACTGCACCCAGACAATAACCAACACAAAACGCTGCCAAGTAAACACACTCAGGCAAATCTGTCTGCAGTCTCCTTCCAAATAAACACATAACCGTTGACGTTGGCTGTGTTCTTAGGCACACCAACATTTATTTGTGTCTGATTTCTGGATTTTTACGATGATTTAAATGACAAGTAAACCACAAAGTCTGCTGTGAGTAATGAGAGGAACCAAGATCAGAAAAGAAAGAAAATGGGATGATTTAGCTCTTTACGTGTTATTATGATAATCTTCTAACTCAAAAACCTCATTATAATTTGATTTAGAGTGCGCATGTAACTGCAGCCAGTGTTTTCAACAACAGCAACTATCAATTGTAACTAAACTAAGGTCTTTCTTAAAACATCGGTGCACATTTAAATCCAGACTAGACTACACAGACTAGTTTTAGATTTAATCCACATTATAGTTCAGTCCCTGCGTTCTACTCAGAGCAGCTGAAGATTTACAGCAGTAATAACCTGGAATTGTCTTTTGTTTTGTTCCCACATGTTTGCGTAATCCTTTATTATTAGCCTGTCTACATCTCCAATGCTCAAAATGCTCTGTTCCACCTTGTGATGTCATATAGTGGTAGTTAACAACCATTTACCTTTAACTGAAATTGCTGAAATCGTCCAAACAATTCAAGTAAAGGTGTCTGGAGTTTAAAAACACAGCCGAGCACTTCCTGTTTTACCACATGACATCACAAGTTGGAAGTTTTTTCAGTTTGAACACAGCCCAAATATGCGGGATTTCTGTGTTAATCATGTGTGAATGAAACAAAACACAACTCCTGGTTTGTTTTTTGCATGGAAACAACATTATAACATAGATTAGAATATAGTGCATGGGACCTTTAAATAAATACTATAAATAAGTGAAGCCAAAGCAGTCATTTCACTGGGGTGGTTTACTGACAGCTCGTAAGTGAAAAAAGGGGCTCCATTTCTTTACATTGACGCAACAATCTATCATTTGGGCATTTGTATTTACATTGTAGAGAAATATTTACTTTTAGCTAGCTTGAGGACCATCAGTCATCATCTGCGTAGCCCCCCGGCATTTCAGTCTTCGACTCCACCCCCTTCCTTTTCCAGTCAAACTTTTACATTTCCTGCTTTTAGCCCGTGCAACCCCCCAAGAAGCACAGACAGACTTTAATTTTCCCCATAAGTCGAAGTTCAAAGTTTAAATCCGGCTGCAAAAGTCCAAATCTTGTTTAAGAAAACCTGAAAAAGGATATGTCAAAGCTTTGAAAACACAGAGAAAAAAATTGCTGCCTTTGCATGGCCCTAGGAGCTTACAGATGCTAAACTTATTACAGAGAAAAGTGTGGACGGTGCCATTCTGGTGAGTCAAACCACATGAGGCTTGCTATAGTCAGGGCTGTGGCAAAGGAGAAGCTGCTGTTGTATTTTCAGTGTCTGTGTCCAGGATATAGATTTCATAGCAAAAAGGAAACAGCAAATTCCCTCTCCATGAAATGCAAGTGAATGTGTCATCATAGTTTTATGGTAACTGTTTTTTTAAAGGGTGTGGGTTGAGTTTCAAAAGAAAAGGTGGAGCTAGTATGAAGAAAGAGAATGTCTGGCACATACCTTAACGCAAAATTTAATTATAATGTTGTTACCACATCAAAAATATACTTGGAGTTGTGTTTTGTTTCATTCACATGTGTTTGAGTAACTCTTTATTATTAGTCTGTCTGCATCTCCAAAGCTCAAAATGCTCTGTTCCACCTTGTGATGTCATGTTTACAACTACCTTTTACCGGTTTACCAACAATTTCAGGCCTGAAATTATCCAAATTATTCTTGTGAAGTTGTGTGGAGTTTTAAAACACATTAGAGCACTTCCTGTATTGCCAAAATGACATCATAAGGTGGAACAGCGTGTTTTCTGTCTGAAAGAAGAACTAAATATGCAGGATTTGTGTGTTAAACATGTGTGAATGAAACAAAACATAACTCAGGTATGTTTTAAATGAGGAAACAACATTATAACATTGATCAGAAAATTAAGCACTATGGGTACTTTAAGGCAAAGGACAATAAGGGCTTTTAAGTATAACTTCAATATAGTAGTAGAAGAAGTAGTTGCAGGGAAATTACTATATTATACTACTATACTACTGATCCCTGACTTCCATCGACATGACTTTTTATTTTTATGAAGGTTTATTTTTCTTCCCAGGGCCCAGGGTTTAAGGGGCCCAGAACTGGTCTCTCTTCCTATTAATTTGCATTAAAAGAGGGCCCATGTGAGGCTTCTTGCCCTGGGCCCCAAATTTCTGTTACCGTATTGTCCTGATGTAGACTGTTGTTTGGCCCTGTCTACATCCAGGTTTAGTTGGGTTAGTCAAAATTTAGTGCATTGTTCAAATCAACTAGAGATGGACCAATGTGGATTTTATTTGGCGTAAATTCCTCAGCAGCCAATAAAGATAAAATAAAAAAAACTGTCATGTCTTTAACGTGCACTGCTCTACATAAAAAAGTGCTCAGGTCATGTATTATTTTTGATCATTTGATGGAAATTTGATCAACTGAACAGTGTCACATCTCTGCCTGCTTCTGTCTGCGCAGTTAAGTCTCTGTCTGTCTGTCTGCGCAGTGACTCTGGGTCTGTCTGCACAGTGAGTCTGGGTCTGTCACACAGTGAGTCTGGGTCTGTCACACAGTGAGTCTGGGTCTGTCACACAGTGAGTCTGGGTCTGTCTGCACAGCGAGTCTGGGTCTGTCTGCACAGTGAGTCTGGGTCTGTCACACAGTGAGTCTGGGTCTGTCACACAGTGAGTCTGGGTCTGTCTGCACAGGTGAGCTTAGGTCTGCCTGGATGTTGTTCAAAAAGCCCATTCTCTGCTATCACAGGCTTGTATAGCACCCATGGTATGTTCATCCACAGGTGAAAGAAAAGACCACTGGCAGCTTGAGGTGCGTTGCCATAGAATAAATTTGATGTTTTGACGATGGACTCTCACATGGTGCAGTGTCTGGACTCAGTGATGTGGTATATGTGAAGTCGAAGGAGAAGTAAACAGAACTAAATCTGGTGTGACCTGGGGTCACTTCACAGAGCGCCAAACATGTGTGAAAATGTTGTTAAAGTTGCATTGAGCAACTTTACCGGTGGAGGATCCATCACCTGCTTGTCTTCATGGAGACTGCGTATTGCTTTGCCTGGAATGTTCCATGGTATGACATGAAACACATCTCTCTAACATTCATTAGGAGTGTTTTCCCTATTTCTCCTCTCCGCAGATCTGACCTGTAATGTAGCCTATAGTTGTCTCCCTTGAGAGAAATATGTTTAATTTCTGTCATGGGACATTTTAGACAAAGCAGTGGAGACAGGCAGGTGATGGACTCTCCACCAGAAAAGTTGCGCCATGCACCTTTAATTAAGTACTGTGGCGTAAAACAAAACAAAAAGAGCCTAAAAGCATAGACTGTAATAAAGGCTTTGTATATCTGCAATGAGAATCTGTCACTGTGCTCACATTTTCAGCTGTACATACATACCAATAACATAGTATAACATCAGTATTGAACTCTTTCCTCATGTTATTCTCCTGCCATTGGGTGTGTCCACTCTTTGACAGTCATTTTACAATCCCCTTACTCCCTGAAATCAAAAGCCGGTACAAATTGCACACGTTTCACTTTTATGTTGCTCTTATTCTTTTACAGTCTTGGGCATGTGGTTTGAGTTTGCAGCCTTGGCCATGCTCCGTCCCCAGAAACCTCCCTGTGCCTAATCACGCAACACACATGGAAGCATATCCTTTAGTGTGGGGAGCCAAGAACCCCGGAAAATGGAGCGCGTTTCCAATGGCAACGCATTCCAAGTAGACTTTATAATTCGACAGTATGTGGCATCTAACGGGTTAAAAGTACAGCTCTGCTCCTGTGTGTTTTTATGGGTGAAGCTACCGTCTACTCACCTCCTACTTTGGGAGGGTCTCTGCTCGCGGGTTGCTCCGTTTCAGCACTTTCAGCTTGGTACAAATCTGAAAAAGATGAAATATAAGACAAATATAAGACATAAATTAAGGAGTATTGATATTCTGCAGCTCAACATTTCCAGGGGGGTGATGCTAACTGGAGGCATTTTGTATTTTTTCTTGAGTTTTAACCATTTTTTGGCAGTGTTTGCTAATGTGTGGCAGCGTTTCTTCCTAGATACACATGCAGAACACCCCCAGCGTAATGTCACTGCAAATTATCAATACGCTAGTTAAGAAAATAAGTCTAAAAAACAGATATTAATTGATTCTAAAACTAGTATTGAGACTAGGAACACATTTGATGAAGGAAAAAAAAGCATAAAATGGACAAAATTAAATCTACAGCAACTAAGCATTTATGGAGATGGCAAATTTTGAGGAATATTTTTTTTGTGAAATTATTTATGGAATTTCATACATATATACAACTCCCCTGACTGACCTACATTGTCACTATTTTGAAATGTATCTGCGTCCCTAAAGAAAAGAGAAAAGACTGTTTATAAGAGGTAGAGTTACAGGTTACCCTCTTTGGAAGGCTCCGAGTTTTTTGCTGGTTTCTCTGATTCGGTGTTTTCTTCTTTGGATAAATCTGAAATCAAAATGCAAAAATTTAATTAAGTAAAAGAGCTAAAGACGCCAATATTAGCTCAAATATGTCGTCCACAAAATCTAGACAAAGACAGTAATCGATTTTAATACTGGTATTGAAACTAGATACTGGATAAAATGGACAAAACGATCAAATTTAGATATAAAATGGAAAATAATTTTTAAAAAAGTTTATAGTTACATTATTGGAAGGGTGTATTGCATTATTTTGACATTTTTATTTTGACTAACTTGAAAATTGTCCATAAAAGTATTTTTTTAATTAATTTAATTTTATTATTATTATTAT